>PNEQ01115221.1:76606-145281 GCA_003012365.1 Medauroidea extradentata | reverse complement strand
GGCCTTATCTATGAATGGCTTTCGAATGACAACCAACTGCTCACCAATGATTTCTCTATGGGGATAGCAGTTGGTTGTCTTTCAAAAACAGTTTATAGATACGGCACTTAGTCTGTGGTAGCGCAGTGACACTGTGGCCTACTCGGGAAATTGAATACCCAGCTACTTATGACAGGATGTAGTACGACACTCGAAGTAATTTTGTTATCGCTACAAAATATTTTTTCCGTATTCGCCCTGCAAAAGTTATTTCGTGGTCAGCACAAAAACCATTTGCTGTCACAACTAAAATATTGTGATTACCAATATTTATGTGTGCTTACAACAACATAATTTGACAAGGACGATTCCCTACATTTTTATCTTTCAGGGCATGATGACGTAGAAACTACATCTCAGAGTGTTGGCGTTAAGATCATGGCCTTTCATTTATTTCAAACAATTGCAAATAACTAAAATAAAAAATTTGAGACCGTTTACAGTCATACGATACACAATTTTACCGGAGCGTTCTTTAAAATAATGTACCGTTTGCTAGTCAGAAAAAATATTTTGCTTAATTTTAACTTATTTTGACCACAAAATATGTGGTATTTCATGGGCAAAGATCTAAATGTTCGTTTGGTGTATTGCAAGAGAAAAATTCAGATAAATAAGTGTTAAAACTATACGAATGAATGTTTGATATACGTATTAATTTTCATTAAAACAAACATTTTCGAAACCACTGCAAACCTAAAGAGCGAGGCTTTAAGTAATTTTAGTGATAGACAAATTTGATTTCAAACTATGTAAATGAGACTTCAAAAATTAAAGTTAAGATACAGATAATTAGTTCCAGATTTTGTTGTGCTAACATCAACTTCCGAGAGCCTTTAAATAGTCGTAAACATATTTGAGTAAGGATGTAGCGGAGAGCATTCAAGAACCTGGCCCTAGGGCGTAAACCAAAGAGTAAATCCAGGCCTGATGATATACATCACCTGCACAGTCGTGCTTTGGGATTTGCACGGGCCATGCCAAGTCAAGACAATGCCATGAGTAGATCGATTCTTGCAAATCCACCGTCGCCATGGGAAACTACAACGTGTCGATGTCAGATGACACCGTCAGCTAGTACTGTTGGTAATACCGTACAGACAGGAGACAGGTCACAGTGCGGCAGACCAATCGCCAGTACAATACTGGACTTTGACAAACTTCGAACAGCCTTAAATATATCAACTATCTCCTCACTGTGAGGTAGAGAGGCCACGGTCCTACTCAGTGCTAGTCACCAGGCACAAACTGTCTACGTGGGCTGTGGAACATCAGTGGACCCTAGAAGCAAAGGAAAAGGTCGTCTGGACTGATAAGTCGAGTACAAATGTTGGTACACGCCAGGGGCGGCGGAAGGTGTTCGTCGTCTGGAAGGCGACAGTCAGAATTGGAAAATAATGAACAGAAATCCGGCCCATTGTACAAGTTTTAAGTTGGAATTAGTAGACTACTTGCAATTATCACAGTATCACGTGAATAACTCCACCCGACCAAGGGGATTCGGGTTCGATTCCCGGCAGGGTCCTTCCCCAGATTTTCATATGTGAGAACAGTGTCGGACGATACAGTTGGTCAACGGGTTTTCTCGGTAATCTCTCTCGTATCCCCCGCCCCTTCATTACGATGCTGCTACATACTCATACCATATCACCCCTCAACTGCGTCAAAGACCTATATCAGGGGCGGCCAATCTTTTCGGAGCTATGTCCAAAAGTTAAACCAAATCATGTTATGGACCACGACAAATAATTTTCACATTTACTACTTTTTATGAGCTCAACACTTGTGTTATTCCTTATAGTATTTTAGCAGGTAGTTATTTTTATAAATATGTATTTGCTGTGTTATACAGTTAATTATCTTCTTGAATTTTGAACACTGTCTCCACAGTATGTAGAAAAGGAGCACTGCCAAATATTAAATTATTTAAATAAAATTATTGTCACTGTTAATTACACTGGAATACATCGTAAATGCTTCAGCTTTGGGCGGGCAATACAATATGCAGTGGCGGGTCAGTGTTTGGCCCACGGGCACAGGTTTGTTCGCCCCTGACCGAGATGTTAAGTGTTGACAACAAACTCTTCACTTTTAATGCCATTTCTCAAGGAACGGCGGGGCTCCCAGTTTTAAAGTCTGCCTCTCGGGGTGTGATACCTACTAAATATAATGTATACCTATACACGGCACGTGAACAGGATTAACGCGTCCTTGGACGACTGGCAAGCTCGCGAATCGTCCGTACGTGTGCGGACCTCCAAGCTCAAACTGCAGCAGTGCTAGTAAGGCAAGGGGAGTGGGGAGGCGACGGTAAAGGAGACGGGGTCCAGGGGCATATAAATAGCCGCGCGCAGCATTCCTCCGGCTAATTATATCTCAGGCCAGGCTGTCTTAAGTGCCCCCAGGGGCGGGAGGGGCCCGACACAGTGGAGGGGGGCTGCGTGTCCCCCCAGTCCGGCTATACAAGGCCGCAAGCCCCTCACGGCCGCCCCAGAGAGAGGGGGGAGGGGTGACTGTTTCTGACACTTCCTCGTGCGATACTTACAACTCATCTGGGGACCGCCATTTAGCGCTCTATTATCTCAATGCACCCGGCTAAACCCAGCGCGGTAAATAATTCGTTCAGACACATACTTTCACTTTAAATTATATATTATGTTATATTTATTTATTTTATTTCGTCTTTCATTTTCTTGGCGAAGTTAAGGCTAAAATGCTTTCTCTTACACTTAACCATATACGAGCACTCCATACGTATTCATTACGAAAGGCAATGTTCTGATTAATAACATCGGGCATTTTTATTGGAAGTCAAGTATTTCGTGTATAGAAAAACAGTCCATTGAACTGTTTTCCAAATATACTGTAATTCTGATACAATACATCATCGTGACCTGATGTCAGAACATGTGACATACAATAAAAATTAACAAAAATATCCAATTACCAACACATAGTTATACTTCTCTGTATTTAAACAGACTTACAAAGAAGTTGCAGTACATTAACTTAATGCGGTTTAACTCATACGTCAGTGATATAAATTCGTAACACCGTTACTTAATATATACATACATTTTGTAATGTTGTATATAAGTGTGCTATAGAAAATAACTTTTCAAGTGAAGTCTTTCTTTACATCAAATATCTGAAATATTTTAATGATTCGAGAGTTGAGATGAATCGTTTAATAACGAAATTTATTGCAAAAAAATATTCTCTTTTACGTTTTTCGTACACTTGCTCAACTTTCAAGTTACCACGAGTGTTACGCTTGTGCTCTATAGTCCTTGTTAATAGATCAATAGACATTTTATAATTTGTTTGGAACATTCATCTAGTGGGAATGAACAATTAAGCGATATATTATACACACATACTTCGCAGCACCACTAAAATAGTCACAGAAAAACAATGACTGAGGCAAGAAAATAATCACGGAAACCCAGATATTTGCTCTGGTTTTTCGCATTGTAATTCGCACTAAAATATTGTACATTTGCTTGTTATTACATTAGTCATTCGTAATTCCTTGAGAAATATGCATGTACCTTAATCACGTTTACGTTTTAAGTACTGCTAATCTTGGCTCGTTTTCAGGGATTGTTAGCCCATCACTTTTGGGATTATGTGATGTAATAATTCTGGAATAGCATAGGAAAGCCCATGTCGATGCGCAATGCCTATTTTACTTATTCCTATGATTTTGAAGTGAATTCTCACGCCTAGTAATTTCAGATGCAGTAGTTAATTGAACGTGTCGGAATATGTAATATGTGCGTAACGAAAGAAAAGAAAAAGTCAGTGGTGGAATGTATGTAGGTTAGACAAGTACTAATCTCTAACGTAATTAAACCGTACATGTTATTCACTATCTTGGCACAATTACAGAACTCTTGTGTTGCAGGGTGTTCGTGAACAGGTTTTTTCTACGAAACAATTCCACGTGTGCCCATTGTGCTAACGTACGGAAAGAAAACACACTTCAGACAAGGTCGGAACCTCATTGTTAAGACGCCACGCTCATTACAACACTGTTTCTAAGCCCTCCGACATGGCCAAAAACGGCATTTTCAGACTTCCGTACTTCAAAATATACTAACCGGATGTATGAGAAATTCAGATTGCGATGTACACTGAACTTTGCTTCCGACTTTCCACTAGTAAAATTATATGGTCGCAGCTTAGTGTCCCGTAGTAAAAACGGTTCAGCAGGAACCTTGCATGCTATTTCAGAGCTTGGCTCTTTAAGGCGATGCGGCATTTGATGCGCTTTTCAAGGTCGCCTTCTAACGCACAGGAAGGCGGCGCCCTTAAGGTTGTTCAAGTGGTGAAAAATTACAATTTTATATTTGTATGAAATAGTGTTAGTTTTGCACACATTACTTGCGAGAACACATACTTCTAACGAAAAAAAATTAGCTTAGTCAGTTTTCCCGTAATGGCACTTCAAAGTCGAACTTTGCATTTTTTTACTTCATACAAAACTTGAAAACTAGTTAACATAATTAAATGGAAAAAATCACATCAAAACTACGTGTCACTGTCTATGGCTTGTAGCATATAAGACCCATTACAAAACATTTTTATGTTAAATAAAAATTTTCAAAATTTGAAATTTTTTTTGTAACTTCTAGAAATTTATTTTAAACACAAAAATATTTTACAATGGGTTTTTATATGCTTCAAGCCGTAGACAGTTACGTGTAGTTTTGATGTAATTTTTTCTATTTCAAGTTTTGTATGAAGTAAAATTATGCAAATTTTGACTTTGAAGTGCCATTACGAGAAAACTGGCTGAGCTAATTTTATTTCGTTAGAGGTAAAAGTACTCTTAAGTACTGTCTACAAAACTAACACTATTTCATACAAATATAAAATTATGATTTTTCACCACTTGAACGCCCTTAAGAGGAGTCCTCGACTGGCGCATGGATGGCGTGGCAGCATGTCACGCGTATTCTTTTTTACGCGAAACTGCTTATCTTATTCATATTATGATTATCTACGAAAAGAACACACACTTGAAACTATGCTTATATACTTTTAAAAATTCAGCACGTTCGTTAACAACATGATTTTCGGGCCAGTCAAAAATGGCTAAAAACTACATTTTTTTAAAAATAGATTTCATTAACTGAAAATACCACCTAAATGCGTAAAGTGCAAAGCGATAGGCATGCATTGACGTTTACTACACTCTATCCAAATATTAAATTTTAGGGCATTGGAGAGGATGACAACGTACCTATACGTGTTACCGCTACCTAGGAGGCTCAGGGTTGAAACATAATGGCATGTAATTGAAATGCATCACGTTCTCAACGTATGGTTGGCGGTATTGTTTAAATTTTCTTGTTCATAAAATAATGTAAATCTAGCATGCATTATAATTAACGACATAGAAAGTCAATTTAAATAACCGATATATACTAGAATCACAGTTTTGTAGTTTAATATGAAATTAACGACGATCGCTAGGATCGCTGCCGCCATTTGCCGCCAATAAATCGCCTCCGTGTACGGTATATGTATTTGTACTGACGTAAGGCGGCTTTACTGGGATTACGAACAATAGTCTACATACGTACCAAATGTTTAGTAATATGAGTTACAAATAACAATACTACGAAACTAGTTTCTTGTACTTTTTGACGTAACTTTTTTAATCGTATTTTGAAGTTCAATGTTTCATGCGAGTGTTACGTCACGGTAATACCAACATTTACGTGTATATTTTGTGTTTTGAAGTAAGCTGATTTGTACAGGGTCTAAAACTAGAGTTTCTCGATTTATAACCTTGAGTATTTTCTCTTGTAGGCTATATATTATACCTTCGGATAGCGAAACACTAAAAAATCAATTCTCATTACATAAATTCAAAACAAAAATTAATTACCCTTCAATAAGTCTACACTAGAAAATTATTTGTAGAACTACAAATGTTTTTGTAAAATTAATTTTAAAAAATATTTAATTTGTAATTGTACTTGTACTAACGAAAAATTAAATTTACAATTAAAGAAAAGTAGAAGTGGACGCACCGGGGTTCGAACCTGTGCTCGTACGTTTGTCTTATACAATACATATCAATACACATATATTGTACGTTCATGCATAGTATACCGTATACATACATACTGTACATAGGCAAGCAAACATGTGTATTTTAAGTTTCATTGTACACAAAAATTAGGACCGGCCGCGTTCTTATGAATAAATGTTGTAATATTTTATTGGTTCGATTGGCATGTACTTTAGGCTTAGCAAGCTTCATCAAGATAAATACTAAATACTAGCTGTCAAAGGTTACGCGATAATTTATTAAAGTAAAAGTACCAATTGTAGCTCGGCTTCGTGTATTGCATCTGTCATAGACCTGCAATACGAAATCTAGAGATATTCTGAGACATTCACAAAAATTAACTTACCTTTTTTTTTTTTTTTTAATTTTTATGGAATGCGTTATTATTATTTTTTTTATATATCACTGAAATTGACTTTTCGTTTTGTGAGACGTACATATGTACGAAACAATGTTAAATGAACAAAGAAAAAATTTTTAAAAATATCTTGAGTTGAGACATCCAGGCAATTGATTTTAGTATTAATTACAAGAGCAACTTCTCTCATGTCTAGAAATATGGACGGGAAAAATTACAAATTAATGTGTCGGCGAGCAGCTAATGAACAGCTAATGAACAGCTGATGTCTGCCTGAGTACACATATATGCTTGCAGGCTAGCCTAAAGGTCAGTGAACTCGCAAATTTTTCCTGTCTCTAGTCATTACTAGAGCCACGACTTTGTGGCGTAAAGAATTTTGTACCATTTGGTTTCAATGCTTTATGTGAACATCTAACGCTCTGTATGCTTCATGGTCAGTGATTGGATGTTGTAACTTTCGCTTGTCTTGGGTTTCTACTGGGTACTCACAGACGTGTGCTGTCATAATAACCTATCTTCTGATTGGCGCAGTCAGACGAGACTGAGAGACGTGCCTGAACAAACTCTCGCTGCTAAAACCATTAATCAGAGCTGCCGACGTGAACGTAATGTACCGAGACAAAATAGTACAAAAATATTTTCGTACAATCTCGTGCCTCTAGTCATTATTACTTAAGGGCTTGGGCCCGAGTTTCTCGGCTTACGAGAGAATAATTTTTTACAATGGATACGAGAGTCGATATCATAGAATTGCTTCGTAACTTTTTTGCAAATTTGTTTTACTATGCAATGTAATTTTTCGAGACAAACTGTGTGATGAGTAGAGCTAATTTATCAATTAAAAGGAAATTTCGTTAATTAACTAATTAGCCACTATTTTGCAGTCTTATGACTCGACAAAATTATAGTATGCAGTTAAAATCAGTCATAGCAAAGTTACGAAGTGATATTACGATATCGGCTCCCATTTGTGTTTTAAAAAATAATTGTCGTTAAATGCGAAGAATTTCGGGGCCCATGCCGATGGATCACGTCATCTCCTATATCAGTCTTCTTTTTTTTCCTGTCACGAATCACGTGTTCACTGTCGAAGTTGTGATAAACACCAAGTTACAAAAGTTTATTACAACACGAGTACATAAAGGAACGGGTAGCCTGGCGATGGAGTTAGACCGCTCTTCACCCTAAACCTCATCGCGCATAATGGGCTGTTGAATATTCAGACCTGCTTCCCGGCTACACACTCAAATTAAAATATTATTTAACACGTAACTTCTGGTTTCAAAATCTGACGTCTATTTTCAGCTTGTTTTCAGGCTATCTGATTGAATTATTAAAACTCTATATTGCGTGTATAATTTCAGCATCGGCTTTTTTATACACGTTTTGTTTTTGTTATTTGTCAACACGCGAACGATCTTCAGTCCAAATTTTAAACATATCATCACCAGTACTGGTTCGAATAAAATGCATTTAAATATGGTACCTATGTTTATTACCTGAGGTGGATCGCTAATTATATTGTTTTAGTGTTACAAAAATTGATATTTTATATGTATCATTCTCTTGGGTGTATGTAAATCACTGGAAACCATAGCAATTTTATTATTATTTTAATGCATGAAAATGTTATGCATATTGCATGTTCTGACGCGTCTCTATAACTACTGCATCTGTAATTTCTAGGCGTGAGAATTAGTTTCGGATTTATAGGAAAAAGTGAAATAGGCAATGGATATGATCATATGCCCTACATAACTGATTTTTCGCTGTCGACGAGACGCAAAGTCGACTTTAAAAAAATTTACATATTTAATGAAGAAAGACATATTCAAGCATTTAACGTCCTCTGAACAAGGTGACACAACTGCGTCACCCTTAGCATGCGCACCTACCACATAACAGACATAGATAATTTAATTATAACTTCAAAATAGTTAGTTTTATTGCTCTCTATGGCAATAAATGTGGAGTCATATATTGTATGCTTGTTACAGCAGTCTATGAAATATCGAGTCACAAATCTCACATATCGGTATGTAGCAATAATAAACATAATATAAACAGTTCCTTGGCATTTTCTACAATTGTCCACGGACTTAGTGTCACACAATATAATAAAAACTTAAGTTTTAAACATTTGCACTGTCAGTAAAACCACACTTCAGTGAACACACGAGGAATTGAAACTATATTGCATATTTTCTTAAATGCTTTTCGTAACGTGACCCCATTGAGAGTATTAAATAATTTAAAACGTCAAAATTTCTCTAAACAAACATAGAAAAATAAATAACAGCAATTCTAGACAGCAGCTTTGTCCAACTTTGTCAGAAAATATTCCTAGAACACAATTTCTGTCGCCGAAATGTCGTTCGTTTGAATGCGGGTTGAGGAATTACGGCAAACAATGCATCACTTTGGTAAAATATTTGCTTATAAAGTTGTACTCTCGTGTTTCCACTTTATGGCGATAATTATTTTTGAAAGCTTCCAAATATGTTTTGGTAGTTTCGTTAATAATGATTTTTGCTGTGGCAGATAATTTTTGAAAACTAGTTATTATACGGTTTTCGTCTAAATAAGTCAATAATAAAAAATTCCGTTAATTACGTTACCACAATACCTACAGTCTTAAAAATATTAACCAACATGGTGATAGCTATTTTAAATAAAACTGCCAAACATATTTTGATATCTGTTGTAGTGTAGCTTCAAATATAATTACCACGAAAACAGTACGAACACACGAGCATGGCCTTTAGGGCACGGTCTGCAACAATTGTCAACATCATATTTTAATTTTTATAACTGTACCACATATTATTTTTCTTGTTTTGACATAAATTTTCACTAAATGTTGCTGTTATGAAATTTTCTCTCTCATAGTTTTTGCGTAGTGACTCGTGTAAACGTCAAAATTTGCATGTTACGGATTTTTACACAACGCTAAAACCAACTGACACACCAAACTGAAAAAATTCACAGTGAGTAAAGACGTTGTAGGCTACAAGGACCTCTGTATAAAAACAAAAAAAAAGTGGCATTAAAAAATTCTTGAATTTGTAGAAATTTTCTTCCAAATTTCAGCAACTTTATTTATTTCAATAAAAAATATTTTTAATTTTTTATGAGAGACTTTGTAGTCTACAACATCGTTATTCGCTGTTTTTTCATCTTTGTATGTCAGTTGGTTTTAGTGGCGTACATATAACCGTAACATTCAACTACTGACGTTTACAAATCAATTACGCAAAAATTATTATAGAAAAAAAATTTCACAAAGCAAAAAATCAGTCAAAATTTTACGTCTAAAATAAGAAGAAAATTTTATGGTACAAATATAAAAATAAAAATACGACTATGGAAATCGTTGTAGACCGTGGAGCGACTGATAGTAAATATTTTTGATTGATTTTCTGTAATAACTTCTGTTTAAAAATATTTTGGTAAATGTGGCAATGTAGAGGTATAAAAGATATTTAAGATTAATTTTGGAGATAATAATAGTGTTACATGTTACCTTATTCTAGACTTTATAGGTTAACTTTCAAGAATAATTTAATTGTTTTGCAATGATTCTGCATAGCAAATTAATGACAGATTCCATTGTTATATATGACAAGCAGTTTATCAGGAATATATCCTATGAAATGTTGATAGTACGATATGAATAAATGTTAAGGCTCGAAAACTGAAAATACAAGAAAGTTTTCTAACACTTTAGAAGTTCCTGTAACTAATATTTCAGCGTATTAAGTCAGCAAAAAGACAGCGTAGAGCATTTTCTCGAGCAAGTTATGCGGGGCTGTTGACGAATGCCCAAGTTGGTTAGTCGCTACCTGCCACTGTGCAACCCCCTTCCCCCCGCACCATCCAAACTTTCCAGGAAGCCGACACCACATCCAGCCATTGTCCGCACCTAGGGCAAAGGTCATGAGCGGCTCACTCCGACTGACACGCAGCGTCGCCATCTTGATCAAGTCCTGGACTAAGGTTAATTATTCTACAGGCTGGAAAGATCTATGTTAAAGGTTTGGCACAGAGATCATTTGTGCCTTTTGAGCGCTGGAATCGGCGAGGTGTAAACTGGCCAATCACAGAGCTTTTCCTGAATTTTAAGATACGCACAAATGTTGACAATTTAAAAAACGAAATTGGTTTATTTTCTCTTTGAAATTAAATCAAAATGATTTCTCTTTCCCAAGCCAAGTTAAATTTAATTTTATTACGGTATCGTATTTTATTACACCCGTTAGCGAAAACAACGAAACTAGAGGCAGATTGTATTATATTATATATATATATATATATATATATATATATATATATATATATGGAAACACTTTTTTTTTCAACCTGTAGTGTAATTAACCTTCCCTGGACACACGATAAAGGCAAACATAACACTTATTTCATTTCCGATTCGATATCGTTTCATTGCCCTGTCCAGTACCGGCACGGCAAATATGTATAGTTATTTGTATTGTGGGAACCTTTATTCGCTATTATGTTACGAATATAATTTCCGCGACTAAAGTAAACATATTACAAACGCTCACTTAAAATAGACGTAAAATATTGAGCAAAAAATGCTTTTTTTTTTTTTTAAATCCATTGCGTTGCAGATGTTTCAAATGATATACGTGCAATATGTATTCTCAAATAAAAAAGTAAGCATACTTAGGAAACCGATAATAATAATAACAGCGACATAGCGTGGTTGTGCTCCAAGGCGTATACACTTTGAGCTCGTGATAGTTGTGTTGCAGATACAGAGGTGTATTACTGAAGGATTTGTACCTGGCCTTAAGTATGCTACTTGTGGAGTGTACCTGCCTATAGGCAGTTCGGGATAAAGTGAGCACTCAAAAATGCCCTGCTAAAGTTCTATTTTCAACCAGTTCGTATATTTCCGCGTGTAACGGCTAACGACCGGAAATGTCTAACCTCTCTGGACACGTCACTTGATGTTTGCGCGTGTCAGATAAATTGTGCAGTCAGTAGAAATGTATACAGTTTGATAAAAACAGTTTTTTAATTATACAACACACAGTTATGTCGATTTCGGCTGCGTTCGTTTCAGCATAGTTGTTTTAAAAAGGAAACTACACGGAACTATATTGCATCATTGTGCTGCCAACCATACAAACAGAAAGGCACCTAGAACTAATATTGAATTACATGCAGTACACTCTAAATCTCAATTAGTGAATATTCACTTAATCACGCCGATGCATGGAGCAGTTTCAACAAACTGAATCAGTGAGAAACCACTGTGAAATCGGTGACTATTCACTGATTCCGATAAATAGTGCCAACATTCCACAAGTTAATTAGTGAATATCCGAAGATTTTCCAGTAATTTTTCACTGATTAAATAAGTGAAAACTGTTCTTTCAAAACAACTGGAAAAACCGGTGAATATTCACTGATTCACTCGTCAGATGTTGGCACTCTTGAAGAAAATCAGTGCATACTCACAAATTAAGCACTATTTCAAATTGTTGAAACTGCTCCATCTATCAGCGTGAATCAGTGAATATTCACTAATTCAGATTTAGAGTGTAACCGCTGTTGATATGTTTCAAAGGTTGAACTTTTAGTGCTCACTTTATCCCGAACGACCTATACCAATCTAATTGTTACGCATCCAACTCTCTGTTGTGTATCAGTAGATACGGAAAAATTGGCAGGTTCACTGACATGTACGCTAGCCTCCAAGAGCACATGTGTATTCAAGCAGACATTATCTGTTCACTGGTTTGCTCGATGACGCAGTGAACATACACTATTCCCTTACTTCTTTATTATTGGCTCAACATTCCCCACGAGGAATCAAATTAAGCAAGCGCCAATTGAGGAAGTGACACAAACGTACAGTTTCAATTCTTCAATGCGTCCATCATAAAACGTGAATTCTCTAGGCCCCTATGTAATAGTCATTGCTAGAGGCACGATTACTTCGCGTGTTGATTCTAGGTCAGGTTGAACGTCAATAACGTATACTTCACTCCTCCTTCAGTGATTAGAAAAGAGCGGGTTTTGACACACATTTGACGACTGCAAGCCAGTTATAAATAAGGAAACAAGTCGTGGGGATATCACGTGCTACACGTTTGTACTGTTAGAAGCCAATGGATATTCGGCTTCAACCGGTACACGTATAGAACTGAGAAGTCTAGGCTGTTGCCAGATGAATACGAGAAATACTCGTAGGCCTACCTCTAATGATTGCTTAGCACTACACACTTGGAATACTCCACGCTACGTCACAAGTTACAGTCATATTTTTTACAGCATCACCCATACCCGAATTATACTTCTGTTAAATTTTCGTACATAAAAAAATAAGTGTAGGCTTGAATGAAATTGTGTGTGACTTATTCAGAGGGGAAGGTGTCAAGGTTAAAGCAACCGGTTGGAAAATAACTTGCACATATGCCTCTTGCGTCTCGTACCGAGTTTGTCAGTTCTGGATCAAGTTAGCCTGGCCAAGACAAAAATTCGTCGTGAAGCGTACAAAAAGTAACCCGAATATAATTTTCAAACGCCCAATAAGTCATGAGATTCTGAAACGCGTGCAGGGTTTCATACGTTAACCTTGGTGATCGAGCAAACCTGGCCACGTGACTTACGGCTGTTCGTGAGTTAAATTCATAATCTTATGTGTGTACGAAATACTACTTTTGCAGACGTTACTAGTGGCTACATTATCCTCCCAAGGACAATGTTTAGCATGCATAGTATTCGCATAACGGCATGTCAAAGTTAAAATTTGCATGGTTACGACTGCATACAAGCAACGAAAACCTACAGACTTACTGTAATAAAACAAAAAACAATTTACACTGATTATAACGATACCAGATGTATAGCTATGCGTACTGTCAATTCGTTGTGATTGTAGTTAGTATACTTTTACGACGTGACGAGCTGCCTTGGCGAGGTGTCGAGTTGCGTGAAAATGTTTGATTGTAGCGTGACTGACCCTGTTACTTTATAGCCATGGCGACTGATACAAAAATCCGAACGCGGTTCATTACATACCGACTCGACGCGCTCTGTAGTGTGTATGGAGAGTTGGCAAAACATGTATTTGTCATAAAAAATTTTTAAAAAATTGTACTGCCAATGTGAAGATTTTAATATGCCCTAGAACGGTCCCCCTTCATCTTCAAATTATTCATTTCCTGCAGCAAGTTTGATACAGAGAGATTTATCTACATCTCTTCAGTACATTTTTTATTTTTTTTTTTACTTTTTTACTAGTCCTTCCAGTGGAAGTAAGACTACTTTTTCTGTGGATTGTCACAGATGTAGTATAAGCGCAATACCAGCTGTATACAACGTACGGAGCTATGTTACTGTCTTGCCAACGTAAAAACAAAAACTGTACTGGCCACATTAAATGCAGTTCCATTATTCCAAAATCAAAGGTACTGATCTCCCTTCAGAAATATACTTAAGTTTCAAGTGGTGAAAAATCATGATTTTATATTTGTATGAAATAGTGTTAGTTTTGCATAAGTAACTTGGGAGTACATTTTCCTCTTACGAAGGAAAATTATCTCTCAACCAGTTTTACCATAATGGCATTTCAAAGTCAAAATTTGCACGTTTGTAGTTCTTATAAGTAGCCAAAAACCAACGAACATAAATAAATTACAAAATTCACACTACAACCACATGTCACGAGCCACAGCTTGACACGTTTTAAAATCCGTAACAAAATATTTTTGTATTTAAAAAAAAAAATAAAAAGGAAAAAATTTAAAATTTCGGAAATGTTAATTTAAATAAAAAAAATGTTTTGTAATTGATTTTAAAACAAGCCAAGCAGATGCATGTGACATGTAGCTTCTGTGTTAATTTATCAACTTATTAGTGTTGATTGGTTTTTGCGACTTATAATAACTAAAAACGTGCATATTTTGACTCTAAAGGACCGTTATGTGAAAACTGGTTGATCTAAATTTTTTGTAAGAGGAAAATGTACTCTCAGGTAACGTCTATAAAACTAACACTATTTCTTAAAAATATAAAATTACTATTTTTCCCCACTGGAACATACTTAACCCCTGGAAGTTACATAATATAACAGACTCTGGCGGCAGCGTTTATCTTTACATCAGTCTCGTAGTGGGTGGAGTATTTAGTAGATTACTACGGTGCGGCGTGAGACAGCTGCACCTCGGCAGTAAAAAGAACGTATTCAGAAGTGCCGCGTCATATTACTGGCCCAGCTCCAACCGCCAGCACTTCTTTATTCTCGACGCCGGCCCATGACCTGCAGTATACCCGCCAGTTTCAGCAATAGAAAACCTTTCACTGTCGCCTGAGATTGCCCCTTGCCTTCGAGGGTTGTAAAACTGATCCACCCACTTTCACCGCAACCTCTTGCCATCCAGTTCTTTTCAGACAGATACTTAGTTGGCCCATTACTGCGAAGCGCATTTCCCCCCGCTTAGGGTTCTCGTGTAAACACGTCCTCTGGCTATCAGTTCTTGAATTGCTTTGGGTGCGCTCAGCCATCCAAAATATTTTACCTACATTCTCTCTCCAGCCCCCACATTTTTTTCTTTGCTTCATTGTGCTTTACGTCCTTAGCAGCTCATCTTCTCTTAAGCAGATTGTTAATAGATTATTAGTATAGCCCCTTCATTTTCGCGGAAAGATTTCTGCAGCTTATTTCAATGTCTTACGTATGGCCCTGGTAAATTTTCCCTTTCATAGAATTTCTATTAATTCACCACCTGTCAATATTAACACAGTCACGTGACAAATTAATTCAGAGTATACAGAAGTTAACACCTGATGCTGCAGTAGAACATATAGTGATGCGTTCTTAGTTCCTGTTAGGACAGTCTTATGAGCAACAATTCATCTTCTCATACACACGTTTCATAACCATGCAACGAATTACACAAGTGTTTTTGTACTAAATCGGTGGTTACAGTTGTAGCTGTCAGAACTAATATTCGATAAACACATTCCGTTCGATGGATGTAATTCAACTACAATACGTATTACTGTTATAATATTTATATGGTCAGTGAATTATTACGTGTATGAACTCAGACATTCTCAACAGGGTGGATCCAGACTCGTAGTTTGTGGTGTGGGTGGGACATGCTCCCTAAATTCTTCAAGTCTTGATTTTAAAATGCAGAATATGATATGTAATTATTAATATAAAGAAACTATAAGCAAATGAATAAAAACAGGATTTTTAAAGGTTTCTCACTTTTAATTTCTGTTTTATAATATTTACAGGAATATTTCGTGTCACTATGTTATGTGGGCTACAGTCAGGAGGAAGGTCGGTTGTCATGTCCTCTTTCTCTCCACTCAGGTTCTGGCCACAGTCCTCGCAGTATTATAGCGAGAGAGTCAGGACAGCTGTGTTTATTTTTCGTGACGATAGCTCATGAAAGAAGTAAGTTGAAATTGTGGATTCAATTTGCCCGCAAAGACAACATGGTCAGAGTAAAGTTAACCTGAAAATAGACTCTAAAATTTTATTTCTTTAGATAAAATCAAAAACTACGTAGTAGATTTACATGGTAGCATTACTTTCACTACAAGTTACTTTACTGACAAGCAGATAAAATAAATATCGCTTGGCCCGAGGACCAAAGTGTTGTACCTCGAATTCAGACTCATACTTGTCCTGAAGGATGGTATGGAATGAGATCCCAAGATTGAGAAGCGCCGGAATGAGACGGGCGGGGCGAAACGGGATATCCGCGAGAAAACCCGTCGGCCAGCGATATAATCCGGCACAATACCCACATGTGAAAGTACGGGGACAAATCCCGCCGGGAATCGAACCCGGATCGCCTCGGTGGGAGGCGAGTGGTCTGACTACTCGGCCACCGTGGTACTGACACTCAGAAAATTCATTTTCGGCTTACTGTTCCGGAAGCTATCATTCGCTACGCCATGCATAACCAAACTGACCTCGGCCACAGAGATAGCGCACGGGAAGCCACGCTAATCACACGAGAAATGTTAGGTTTAACTACTCGGAAGTACGTACTGACACGAAGCGATGGGAGAAGGTGAGTGCACTTCATTAGGACGCCTTCCACACGTAACAACGTTCAAATGCGGACTAACTCTACCCCCACCTCCCACCCAACCCGGGCAGGACGAGGGTACGGCGGCGAGCGACAGCCAGGCACGACGTGGCCGCCTCTTCCACCCCGCGAGCCCCATTTAACTGGCCGACCGCAGCATCCCTTGCCCCGCCAATATGGCCGCGGGGCCCTTTGTCCTGCTGATTTATCTCATTTGGCGCGTGCTGGATAGCGGTGGGGGTGACAGAGAGGAGGTTGATGGGACTGCATATTGCAGGTGGCGGCGGAGAGGGGAGATGAGAGGGCCTACAGCAGTCAAACACGGCATCTCTCCCTCCTGTGACAGGGGCGGGGAGGGGGCAGCTTTGTCAGTCGGAAATATGGATTCATCAACACACACGTTCGCGCCAGAGCAGGGGCCCGCTGTCAGATTGGAAAATGCTTCCGTGATATTAGCGTCCGCCAGAAAGGGAATAGGGTTGCGAAGAGGTGGAAGGGGGGGGGGGGGGTTTAGTGGAAAAGGGAGCGTTAGGGAGGGTCGGTCGACTGCATTTCGCGAGAATCAGGTCAAACCACGCAGCGCCAGTTTTGCCCTACGTCGGCCAGGCCCGCGCGAAAGAAAAAAAAAACCTGCCGTTTCGTTTGGAACGCCGGTCACGCCATTGATGTGCGTTCGGTTTTCACCGCAACCGCCAACACGTTTCCCATCGTTTCGTTATCCATCCCATTGGAAATTCAATCACACGAGCCGCATTCGTAAACAGGAGTAAAATATTACTAATCATATATTACACCCATTTTGAGAATTTTAAAAAGTGTGTGTATAGTTTTTGCTCATCGTTTTCAACGGTTGTGTTTGAAAAAAAACCAAATACATACCTCACCGGATTTAATCTGCTGCTGATTAACAATTCTTTATTAGTGACTACAATTTTCTTGATAGTTAATTAGGCAACTACAAGTTAACCAACGTATTTTGTAACATGTCAATGATTCCGTTGTTACTATTTCATAAAGTTTTGTTACCACCACAGGATCATTCCATTAGGCCAGTATTAACAGTCTTGAAAATTCCTGCCCCGTTTTTTTTTATTAGGCGATTATTTGTCTCAAGAATATAAGGTGTAGTTTTACTTTACATATAATTTATTTTCACCCTCTTTCTCTATAATACCTCGAAACACCTCTTATAGGCCAATATTTATTTTTTGCAGAATATTTTACTACGGTCCCTTTCAGCTATTTCTCATATTTAACCAAGAAGGTTTTCTGCCAAAAAATATTAGCTAGGGGGGAAGGGGGCAGGGTACAGGGACAGAACGCGGCACATAAGAAATATAATGGCCTTTGCAAGGCATGCCAGGACAGCCAATACACAATATAAATTAACGTATTTATCGAAAATGTACTAATTCGTATTGCGTACATTTCCTGAGAGGAAGATACAGTCACAGCTAGAAGTGTTGGCATAAATTATCTTACAGTATTGATATGATGGCGTCGCTGCTTTGAATTTTGTGTTTTCGGAACACACAACTAACGCACTCTGTGCATGGAAGGCTATAAGGTCGACAGTCGCTCGCTCACCATCTGCTTCTTCGCCCGTAAGCACAATGTGGCTCTTTTATATTTCCATAGTAGGCTTACTATAATATAATGCATTATCTTCATCATGCCTTATGCCTAATTATCTCGACTAAGAGCCGTCACATTTATTTATTTTTTTTATGAAAACTCACATTACCTACCTCTAATTTCATAAAATTGTTGTGCATAGCACCTTAATGGCAATAAAAAAGACAAAACAACTGCTACGCCTCGACCATAGTATAACATGACACTGCCTAAAAAGAAACCGTTGGGGCGTTGTTCGAAAACGCGAAATGGAAATCACTAGGAATTTAAAAGTTAGTTATTTACAATATTATCTTCGACGCATGTTTTGTGTGCAGTATTACACAATTCAAACATAAATTAGATTTTATGATCTTACTTAAAGAGGTAAAAATGCAGAAGTGTCTAAATAGCGTGAAACTTAAACGATAGCACAGGTTGAACTGCCAGCTGATACACTCGCAGCTAATCGCAAATTCTTTAGCGATGCTATTCTAGTGTGGATTTTCATTACAGTTTGTTTGCTTGAGAATTTCTTACGTGTCCATCTTAGCGGAATTTTCTGTACCCTTAACAATTCACGCAGCTGCTCTAGTTTTAAAGCAATCCTAATCTGTGTGCACATGTCATTAACCTACATTACAGAGAAATCTAGCATAGTTCCACCTGTGCCGAAATATCAAGTAAACAACCTGATCACTAGTAGTTGGTTGCGTCAGTTGCCGTGGATCCACGGTTCCGGGTTTGATTCCGAACCAGATCAGGAAATTTTTATAGCGTGGACATTTTCCCCTGACTTCATAACTTCCTCCACGAAGGGAAAACTAGTGAAGAATCATCGTGCTCACATTTCGCTCAGAATAAACTGTTACGAAGCGTATCGTGCAGGATTCACAGTAGCGCGAAAAACGTGACGCAAATAAAATAATAGTTTAGACAAACCTTATGAAAACGTTCATGGTGTCAGAAAACTCTGGGCACGACGCGAAGACAGGACAGAAAAAAAAACATTTATATTATTTTAATTTTACTTTCGTCGTCGTGTTGCGGTGTTGTGAATCTAGCTTTAGGTTGTGGTACATAGAATATGCGGTGGTTCAGTCACAATATACTAGGATGGCAACTTTGTGCCGTAATACACGACTCGTGTAGTCATGAGCTTAAAACAACTGTGCCGACATCAGTATGCTTACATCACGGGTTCACTAATTAACATGTAGGCTAAGACGTCACACGCATTCTGAAGAAAATACAGAGGATACTCGTTGGTTGCCTGTTTACACAGTGGTAAACCGTAAATGGTCCTAAGGTTTGTAATTTCTTTATTATTGACACAGATCTCTACGGGAGATGGCAAATGAGTCGTGTTTCACGTTATATGCTACTAACTTTTGTATTTTTCGGAATACTCGGAAACTCGTTTGCAAAACATTTTTTTTTAATACTAAAAATAACTGTTCTAATATTTTCACCAGTGCTTGGAAACACACAAAACCAGCACAATTTCTGCAGATGTAATTTTTTATATTTACAAACCGTTTTAGGAAAACTGCAAACTATGTTTTATACCTTCGCCATTACGTTTTGCAAACTTGACAATTGTTTGTAGTGTCACTAATATTTTTTTGGCAAAAAAGTTTCCGAGGAATTTTTTCTTAATGTAACAAACAAAAATTGTTGACTGTGCCTGGCGGCAGTAGTTGATATACCATAAACGTTTTTCATTTGTTCTGTTAGGTATTTCGATTATTTTAACAACTTTAAGTATTTGTAACATACCTCTTGCAGTACCTGACTGATAGTTGTTAACTTTAATCAGTTTACAAGCTTTATCTTGTAAAAGTATTTTTTTTACAGTGGCCAAAGTACGTACATATGCTTGATTTCTAGCTTTTCCCAAAATAATCGATTCCAAGACATATTTTTCATCGCACCGTTTATTTCCAGGTAAGACAAGATTAGTTCAGTTCTTAGAATCATTACAATGGGGGCAGAGGTTCCTTGGTCGTACCATAGGTAGCAACGAGTGAAAATACGAGAATGTCATGCTCGCAACAGACAGCAGGGGGCCCCACCCTGCCTACCTTCCAGTAGATGAAAAGAAGCAGGGACGTTACATTAACACCACGTCTCTCAATGCTGTACATCTTAGAAGAGTTGACCTCTGACATTTTTTCCTTTGCCACCCAGTCACTCTCACTCTATTGCCCTCTGCATTGTAAAGAACTACAGTTGCCGTTATTTCTGAGTTTTTGAATGCGTCTCTCCTGCCATTTATTAAGCACAAGAAATTATTTACACCAAGCAACCTTATGAAATGCCACACCGACAAACGTTATAGTTTGGGAAACTCATTCTGCTTGAGTTGTGTGGCAATGATTCACATACAACCCAATGTTTTGCGAGGCATATACGACCATTTATTTTGTATGTAAAATACCAACTTAACGAAAAACCGCACTATATGTTTTTGCAATAAAAAATTTTGATAATTAACTCTACACGAATGTGTTATTTTCTTGACTATTGAACTCAAATTTAGGAGCCAAAAATTAGTACATCCAATGCTGCATTGTTATGTACTTATGGAACTCTCACGACATTTCGGTAAGCATTGCTGCTGCCGTCATCAACCAGCATACACGATCAGAGTGTAACTCGTCGTCATAAATGCTGATGCGTCACCAGCAGAATAGGCTATAAACGCATTTACTTAAACATTTACGTTCAAGGTGACAAAGAAAAATTTTAAGTCGTATTTTACGTAGAACCGAAACTTCTGGTATCTACGGACAAGAATTAGTTTTTCCTATTCAAATATCGGGGTCTGTGGCCAATTGAGGATAACCACAATTTCGGGACCTTACATACTTCGGTCTATAGCAGGATTTGAGAAAAACAAGGGGCCAGTGCTGTCTGACTTGCCGTGCCCTTCAGTCAATCACAGTCTGCCTTGCATGTGATTGGTTAGTGTGGTTGGCCAATATACAAATAATGTAGGATGCAGTAATGTATTCAAAATTGTTGTAATTTTTTACGTACCAATATTTTAACACAGTCTAAAAGAAGAAAATATTATTATTGATATTGTCCAGCATAACACATTATTCCTCGTGAACAATCTGGTAGTAAAAAAATTAATTAAGCATTTTATTTTTATTATTGATTCTATTTAGCTTCTAGGCATTTTAGATTATTTATTTTTGTGGCATAAAAATTTCACATGCTGTACTTTTCGCACAATGAGATGACAAAATCAGATTTTTTTGGTACTTAACAATGTCCACTTGTACTAAAATACTGCAATAGATAATCGTAACACCAAAAATAAAATATAAAATTGAAGAAAAAATTTGCGAAATTGTGTAAAATGTTGCTGGCGTGCAACCGGAAACAAATGAATTGTTAACAACTGATGCGATATATTCCTAGCCACTCGTGCGGAGATAAATTTCAGGCCGCAGCGAGCTAGCCGGTAAATAAGAGGCTCTCTTAGGAGAAAGCGCCTATGACTGGACACCGGGTGGCGACCTTGTGAAAGGAACACCGACCACTGATAGACATTCGCCATGTGGGATACAAGACAGCGCCATGTGGGATACAAGACAGCGAGTCTTTTCACGAGGACAATCCGGGCGAGACCACTGTGCCACAGAGTAGCTTACACCGTAGAAGTGAAACTACCACACAGCGTTGAGAAAATTAACCAATATTTTACACGCACGCTTTTCGTAAATTCAATAAACGTACATTATGTGCGTTACTTCAGATATAGTGTAAATCGTCGCTGTTTGCTTAAAATGTCCAGGCTGGAAATTTTTTTAAATTCAATCAGTTCAAATGAATTACTGATACGTAAGGACCGATAAAGTAATGTCGCAGCAAAAATGAGGGATTTATACAACAGTTCGATCACTTCAGTATATTCCTTTCATTCTAAGTGAATGCAGCTCGAAAAAAATACTACTGAATGCAGCAACAAACTATTTTGTTAATATTCAGACAGCCAAATAATATTGTATTTACAATAAAAACATTTCATTGTCACTACTAAGATATTGTAGTCACCAATAAATAATTCTGTATTTGTTACAAAATAAGCTGACTGCGTCTAAATACTAACAATTTTTTTCTTTAAGTGTGCGATCGTTCTTCGGTAAGGGCCATGGCTGATTCCACTCCCTATTCCTGTCATTGTGTCAAGTTGTGGGTCAACGTTTCTAATAAGCTCACATTTCTTAATTACCTAAGTGCGTATACACGAGTTTAACGAGAATACAATTGAACATACCGTGGGTTTAATACTAAAGTTAAACTTAATGTTCCTATGTTTGTTATCTACAGATGTTTGAACCACCCTTACGATTGATCCTATTGATATGTATATATTTATATGTGTGTTAATTAGGAGAATTGTAGCAATACAAATTTGCATTTCGAAAAATTGATATGTGAATGACAAAAGCAATTTTAAGTGCTACAAGTAGATATCTATAGGTACCTAGTTATCTAGTTGTAGTAAACCCTATGTGAGTAGTCCTACAGTTATAATAATTTCAAGTAACATTTTCGGTATACCTTAATAATCAGCGCACTAACTCACAAAGTAAACCGTTTAATAATCAGTGGGGTGGAGCAGTGTTAAAACCTTGCTTTGAACTCCGGAGGATCAGACTTCGATTCACGGTCAGTACATCGTGATTTTTTCCCCAGGAGTTTTCCGAAATCACCCCTAGAGAATTCTGGGATTTGCTGGGGTTTGTGCTGTCAAATGTCCTTCCTCTTTATACCGTGTGAGATGAAGCTGTCAGAGCATATAAAACATCCAATCAATAAATGAAAATGGTTGGAAATTACTTTGTGTTCTATGGAGTAAAATCCTAGTCTCTCGTGTGATAAACCTAAATTCATTTTTGGGAGACGAATTCAATTCTGCACTCATCTAGCTTACCGAAGCCATGAATTTATTATACAGAATGTTTTGTTATATTTTCAATTGTTAAACTTATTTTAACATTAGTCGCTATGACGTTTTTACAGTAAACCGTGCTAGCACACAATAATTTTATACTTGAAAATTTCAACTCCTTACTTTGCTGACAGAAATAATTCTTCCTTCCTTTTTTTTAATGGCCATTTAATCCTAAAACAGGTTTCTTACAGCGACAACAACAGATTTACGAGCACTTCACTCAAACCTGGTTTTTGTGAGACCTGTTTTGAAACGACTTACACGGAAACAATAAATTGCAGCAAGATATTTATTTTTATATTTGTTTGCTGCTGAAACCCATAACAAGCCATGTTGAAAAATATGCGTGTAGCAACGCAACAAACCATGCACTAAGTAACCTGTTTGGTCATTAATTTAAAAAAAATTCTGTATTACAGATTTGAATAGTTCACTGTTTATGCAATAAAGAATTAACCACAACGATTTGAGAGTAAAAAAAAACAGAGAATTGATCGGCTAACACTTTTTACTCCCGAGCAGAGATTTCGAAGGACGTCGAAGAGAAAGGCAATGATTTATGTTTCCCAGGAAATGGTCGACGGAATTTATAATTATAACTCGTGTTCATCATTGTGTTTCGGAGACTGGCCAGCGCTTTAGAAAGGGTTTTCCCAACCACTTGGAAAGTGTTTTTACATTGTCATTGTTCATCATACCGGCAGTGGTCTCGCCACAAAAAACAGGAAAACACCAATGTTTAGAGACAGATATTAAAAAAATCTAAATGACACCACACAGTAAGGCTTTTGTTCGTTATCAATATATGAATTTGAAGAGTAAACTCGGCGTAACGACCTCTCTATAAGAATGGATATGTTTATTAATCCTATACAACTATTAAAAAAATTTACAACCCATAGTAAAGTGATCTAAAGAAATAAAATATCATAAAAATATATTGGATTGAATAACAAAGCTATCATTAACACATTTCACAAAGGCGGTGTAAAAATTACAGCTTAAAACTTAGATTTTAGTCTTCGCACAATAATTACACTCATATTCTGTCAAATAGTGTCACTTCGTGAAGCTAATTAAGTCAAACTTAGACAATTTTTTTTTTTTACAATTTTGGCGAGTGAATAAAAATCTACGAACTGTCTACTTCCTGCATAAGTAATTCATTTGTTCTTAACTTAATTAACATTCTCGGCATTTTCGAACAAATAGTACCATTTTTGGAGCAAATTCGTGAACCACCCCCTTAAAGGTGCCGTCTACCGTGCGTTTCAAAAGCGTTGCAGTGTGTTCGTAAAAGCGTTCTTTTTACGAAACTATTTTACATGTGCCCATTGTGGCAATGTACGAAAATAAAACACTCTTCAGACAAGGAGGGAATGTCATTGTTAAGACACCGTGTTACTTTAAAACACTTTTTCTAGCCCTTCAAGATAGAAAAACAACAGCTTTTCAGACTGTTGTACTTCAAATTGTACTAACCGGATGTATGTGAAACTCAGAATCGTGCATTTACCTATGTAATAGACTTTCCACAAATACAATTCAATGGTCACCGCTTCAAGTCCCATAGTGAAAATTGTATCTTGCCAGCTAGTTCAGTGCTTGGCTCGTTGTGACGAAGCGACATTTGATGCGCACTTCAAGGTCGCCCTTATAGCTTCGTAACTGATGAATATGATCCTTTAACGCACATGTAGACGGCACTCTTAAGGGCGTTCTAGAGGTCAAAAGCCATAATTTTGTATTTGTGTGAAACAGTGTTAGTTTTGCAGACGATACTTGTGAGTGCAATTTCCTCTTACGAAACGATTTCAGCTGGCGTAGTTTTCTCATAACGGTGCGTCAAAGTCTAAATTTACATGTTATGCTGCCATGCAAACAGTGAGAACCAATTGACTTACGTACGTGAAATAATTCACAGTGAAATAACATACTATGTACTACGTAATAAAACATTAGAAAAAATCCCGCGAACTGATTTTGTAGGCCTATTTAAAAAATAAATTCTGAACTTGCAACTTGTTCCTGTAATTTTGCAATTTTTTTTAATTCCAAATATTACGTTGTTTTTTTTTTTTTTTTTTTTTTAAATGTTTTATTGCATAGCTCATGGTATGAAAGTTCACAAGGAATTATTTTGTTTAAGTAGGTAAGTTGGTTTTCACTATTTGCATGGCAGTGTAACAAGAAAATTTTGACTTCGACACCCCGTTATGAGAAATCTATGAGACATTTAATTGTTTCGTATGAGTAAAATTTACTCACAAGTATCGCCTACAAAATTAACAATATTTCATTAAAATATAAAATTATGATTTTATCGCACTTTAACACCCTTAAAGCTCGGCATCAGTTGCTACTATAATATCAATTTTATTTACCTTGCGCTACAATAAAAGTATCGCAGTTGAACTTTTAACGTATATTTAAGCCACAATTAGTACAGCAATTTTTTAATACTTTTAATTTGCTAGACTGATTGCGGCTTAAATATACGTTAAAATTTAACTGCGGTTCTTTTATTGTAGCGCAAGGTATAGGTCGTTCGGGATAAAGTGAGCACTAAAAATTTAACCTTTGACAAATTTCACCAGTCGTTACTACATATAATTCGACATAAACTATACTTCCCTTAGTGATTGTATGGTTGGCAGCGTAGTTACGCATCATAGTTCCGTCTATTTTAACATTTAAATTGAACATTACTGAATAAAAATCAACCGAAATCGACATAACTGTATTTAATATAATTAATAGGCAAATTTTTTTTTATCAAACTCCATCGATTCACACTGACTGCACATTTTATCTTACGCGCGCAAACATCACGTGCCGTGTCCAGAGACGTTAGACATTTCCTGGCGTCAGCCGTTACGCGCGGAAAGATACAAATTGGCTGAAAATAGAACTTAAGCAGGGGTTTTTTAGTGCTCACTTTATCCCGAATCGCCTATAAATAGAATTGATTAGTAAATTTCACATTTTCCATCTCAGAATTTCATAAGAGCAAAAAATAAAATAATTCAATATGGCGACTGATGCCGAGCCATTAGTGCACATCTGCAGTTCTGCTGCTTGTCCAGTGATCGTACATTTTAATTTCACTTGTGTTGGGGTTCTACCCGCAAAGCACTGAAGTATGGTGTTACAGTACCCTAATTCTGATTAACACAGTTACACGAGAGACGCTTATGTGCAAAGATACGCTGCCAATACCTACGAAGCAGAGCTGCAGATGTGTACGTAAGGCAAGGAAACAAGTTTGAGCTAAATTATTTTCTCCTAAAATCACTGTCGGTAGTCATTGGTGTACGGTGCGGGCACTAGCAGTGTACAGTTCTGAGACACTGCAGGCCTCCCTTGCAACAAAACAACAGATCGGCCGCTGCTGGTCATAACGAGAGAACTAGTCGTGGCCTTGTGAGGAACGTGGGTCTCGTCTGACCGTCTCGTCGCCGTGTCCGCCCGCGGTTGCGGTAAGCCGTACCTCGGAAGTGGTCTGGACGTATCTGAGGCATCTTGTTCGCCCCTGACACGCTCCCAAGAGCCCGCTGGTACAAGTAGTTCCCGAACAGTACTTCACGGCCCCAGTGCAAGCTTCCCGCCGAACGGTTTTTACTACGGGACATTATGCAGTGACCATATACTTTTATTGGTGGAAAGTCTGCAACTAAGTTCAGTGCAGGTCGCAATCTGAGTTTCACATACATCCGGGTGGAACTTTTTGAAGTACGGAAGTCTGAAAAGGCTGTTTTTAGCCATGTCGGAGGGCTTGGAAACAGTGTTTTTAATGAGCGTGGCGTCTTAACAATGAGGTTGCGACCTTGTCTGAAGTTTGTCTTATTTTCGTACGTTAGCACAATGGGCGCACGTGGAATATTTTCGTAGAAAAAAACCTGTTTACGAACACGCTGCAACGCATTTGAAGCGTGGGGTAGGCGGCCACCTTAACCACTTCCAAGCAAGTTCAGGAGATAGAGAAGAGGCGAGAAGTAAACATGTTCGTAAGCTGATGCACCCCGAAGATAACGGACGTAGATCCGTTATAAGCTGCAGGGTGTTCTTTTCAATGCAGGATCCCAACCGACTGAATTCAGTCTCGTGACATTATTTAGTCTCTGGCCATCATTTCAGCATCCTGGCGACATGAGGATAATTATTTTTATTTCCTGTGTCAATCTTTTAGTTTCATTTTCCGTTCGGTTAACTTATTTATTTAAAACTTCGATAAAACAGATGTCTTAATTGGCTTGTTAAAATCTGTAAGTGCAAAAAACGTTGGGTATTCAGTGTTTTTTTTAATCTGAGGCCATTTTAATAAAAAATAGTCTTTAATAAGAAGTAAGTCTGTAACGCCTATTAAGTGTTTCGATTTCTATTTGCAAGAATAAGGCTAGCAAATTTTCTGCCGTATTTAAAGCTCATTATTATTTTATGGTAACCAAATAAATAGGGTATTTCAAAGTGTAAAAAAATACGTTGTACTGCTTTATTCATAATATAATTATATTTTTTATAGTAAGCCTATATATGATTCATCCACCCAGTAACAATACAAAACAAAAAGAAAACTCAAAAATTTGCATTTCCTGGAAAGTCGCATAGTATTTCACATTTATTATTTAAAATAATTAAAAATAAACGTAGTGATGTATAAAATATATCCAGAAAGACGTTCGCGTAGTACTTACTACAGAAATATTTATTATCACTATTTAAAGAACGCGTAAAAATTAGCGTACATATTAAGTAATTTTCGTTATTAGATGATTGAATAATGTCTGAAGATGAGGTGCTTGTAAGAGGTGCTCATAACTTAAACCAGTTGCTTGTCTCCTTAGCTCAGACTTGCAACGCGATAACGCTTTACACAGTCGAACCTGAGCTGATCAAAGGTTCTTACAGAAGTGTACAGTGCCACTTACCTGAAATTACGGACAAGTTGTTAGCAAATAATTGGCACATGAATGATTTTGTTTTGTCCGCAAGTCATTTGTCCAGTGACACTTTTTCCTCTTCGTCCTACGACTGATTCTTGAGAACAGCCGAGCATAGGATGTTACATCCAGGAGTAGGCTAAACCCCTGCATCTGTGATTTAGAAGATCGTCAACATTGGCTACTTTCAGTGTTCAATGTTTTGAAACAGGAAGCAGAATTGTGAACTGCGTGGCAGTCAATTCCAGGGGTTCATTTTGTGTTGTGAAATTTTACCGATTAATTGATAAATAATATTAGCTGTAAATTAATGTGATATCTCACTCACTGATTATGAGCGCTCGCATACTACCAAGGCAGGATCCCAGTTCGATTCCCGGTGAGGTCATTCCGGATTTCCTTATGTGAAAATCCTGTCGCGCGATGTCGTCGTTCGTCGGTTATTCTCGGGAATCTCCCGTTCTATTCGGCCTTGCATTCTTGACGATACTACACATCTACCACAAGCACCCCTCTCCCAACTCCTCTAAAAACTTCTTAGCTGTCCAAACCTCTCTACTGAACTGGCTGATGATGTTTTCAGATGTATTATGGCGAACAGCAGAACATACGGCAAATAGGACCGAGAATCTGTAGCCGTCGATCGGAAGTGCAGCTGTTCTTTGCTTTGTTTCTAAAATATACGTTTGGCCGTGAGATGTGAGGTTTTTAATTAATTACCTACGTTAATTTTTACATATTTTTGTCCATAAAAATTCCGGATAAATGAACATAAATTTTTGTACATTAAGTATAGTATACAATAAAATTTTTCTTACAATTATTATTTCGGTCCTGACCTTTTTGTTCGCGCCGGACGATGCCGTTGGTCAGCGGGTTTTCTCGGGGATCTCCCGTTTCCCCCGCCCTTTCATTCCGGTGCTGCTCCATACTCACCTCTTGTCACCCTTCACCAGCGCTTAAGACCTTGATGTTAAGCGCTGACTAAAATCTCTCACTCACACTCACTCACTCACCTTTTTGTTGCTGGAAGTACCTTCTTGACATTATTAAATTTTTGAAATTTTTGGGAGAAATTCAGAGAAAACCAATGTAGGCCCAAGTTATACATCAAGTTCGCTAATGTTTTATATGAATTTGCGAAATTCTGTGTTTTCAGTAAAACCAGATGTTAACCACACTGTTTATGCTATCATAAATTTAATAGAGGATGTCACTAATTTTGCATATCACATTAAAACGTACTTTTTTGTACAGTTATGATATTTACGGGAAATAATTTTGTCTAAGTGGTATGTCAAAATGATTTTCAGAATTTGTCCGACTAAGTAGATTATTTGTCTAAATCTAAAACCTAAAAGTACTTGCAAGCATAAATGTTGTAAAACCAGAATGTTCACTAATATTTACCAATTTTTAAATAATGTTACAATAGATTTCTGGACAGTTCGTCTACCCTGGTGGATGCGAGAGCCATCACCCAAAACAATTCGAAACCAAACCAGTGACATTTGTTACGAATTTAAAAAAAAAGTCTATTGCGGTCACGAGAAACATTCTGTTTTGTGTTGTGAGCGATCGCATTATATGGGGCCATTATAGAACGATAACACAAAACTTAAAACAAGAGCAGGAACGTGGAGAGGAATTGGCCATGGTCAGAATTCCCCGGCAGTGGTTTTGGAAAACAATGGGGAATCGAAATCTTATCCCTCCAAATGCGAGCCCAACGTATTATAGTAATTTTGCAGTCACAGTAATTAATTTTTGATAACTTTATAACGTTAGCTTTGAATAAAAATTATAGCCTGTTATAAATTTCTGATAATTGAGTGAGTAGTGTTTAGCGTTGTTGAGAAACTAAGTCTTGATATTCACTTGCGTGCCAGTAAACTAGACCTCTCTATGAGGACTCGAGGTGTGAAGATCGAAACTGAGCTTGTGTATCGAGGAAAGAACTGCTAGGACAGTCGCCACAAAAGTTGCAACGACTTCTTCGAGAAAATCAAGTTCACAAGAACATTGAGGAAACTCGGAAGTTATTTCTTCAAGCCAGACTGCGGCTGCAACAAGTGTCTCGGTTGAAGTAAGTTTTTTTTCCTTGTCCAAAACTAATAAAAACACGGATAAATTTCATTTCTCGGCTGTCTTTTTCAAAACAATGTATTTTGTTCGAAAGTATCAGCCGACGTGAAATTCGAAGAGGCAGCTTTCTGTTACCAACGATACTTTGGCTATATTTTACTGCCTTGAAGATGAATGTTAGCTGTTATGGATTTTTTTTCGGAAGATGTTATGTGCATAAATCTGTCATGAAAAATCCTTGACATATAGGCTAACAGTCCTGGAAAAAAAATCGAAGGACTAAGGTACCATGAAACAAGTCACAATATCGACTAAGACTACTAGTTTTACTCAGGGATATGTCTACGTTTCATAACATCGAAATTGTGGATACATTTTTGTGGCGTGCTATATTAATTTATTAGATCTCAAATTGAAAAATCTTAAACTTAATAATAGAAAACTGCGGGGAAGATCACTTGAGCACATATTACTTAGATCTATTCGTGGCAACTCACTTGAACCCGTTTCTGAGGACAGGAAAATTTCACGAATTCAATTATCTGCTGGCTAGATTCCATAGTACTATGCATACTCAAGCCCTGTCTATGCGTTTATTGTCTGCTTTTCCACTGAGTAACAGCTAGTTGATAAATAGTCGGGGCTTGAGTATGCTCAAGATAGTTGATTCTAGCATGCAGGTCATTGAATTTGCGAAATTTTCCAGTCCCTACCCCATAGACATATCCAAGGCAAATCACCTAAACCCACATATTGTCTTGTACCTACGAGTGGCAACTAACTTGAACCCATGTATTCCCTTAGACATATATCGACAGATCGCTGTCGTGTTTCCTATAGCGACCGGTAGTTTTCGCGAAGAAATTTTTGCAGCAACTTGTTTATATGCATTTTGTGCACACCTGTGGCTCTGCTTCATGGTCAATGAATGGGCGAGATTTGGGGTCGCAAGAGGAGGGGGGGGTTAGCACTTGTCACCCCAATATTTTTTATAACAAACAAAAATAAATTTACCCTCCTTTTTAGCTATACGACCATTCACAATAACTTGTCTGGAAACAGCTTAAATAGCACCATTTTGCACCTTGAAATCCGAATTTTCCTGGAAGGAACATCCCCAATCCCTCCGCTTCACTGGCTGGATTGGTGTTACTTTATGTGCCATCCCAACCAAAATTCTGACGTCCCGCCCTTGGTGTTTTTAACTCTCGACGTTTTGGGATTCTGTCCGCTAATCACCAGCGTATGGTGTTGCAGTATCCTAGCTGTGATCGGCACAGTATAATAAGAAACGTCGAGACGTCACTTAACAAAGACAGTCTACGGATAACTATGAAGCAGGGCTGCAGGTGTGCACGTATGGCACTGAAACAAACCGGGGAATAACTTTTTTCATGAAAACTACCGGCCCCTACCTATAAGTGAACCCAACTTTTCTTACATTTAGATGGTTTAACGCTAAGAGAAATACAAGTGACGTACTGTTAAGATTTTTAAAAGATGGATCCGAAATAAGTTATTGAGAATTGGTGTATTACCTTATGTTGGACTGTTAAGAAGATTGGAACGAGATTACATATTTCTCTAGTAAAGAATATCATCAATGAAATTTATAACTAAACATACTGCACATGTTCCGAGAGAGAAAGAGGTAGTGTGTGTGTATGTATAAATTAATTAAACCACTATATTTGTTTTAACATCCTTATCCTCGTTTACCTAGAACTTGTAAAGTGAAGAGCAATTGCTGGTTTTCCCGAATTTATTCAGTACATACTCGCAAAAACTAATGTTCTTCTAATAAAATTACTAACAGCATTAAAACATTGTTTTGCAGAAAACTTGTAATCGGGATGTTGAATTTGTTATCTGTCTGAAAATATATGTTTTAAGTTATTACTACGTCTAGCCTATATTTTCTTATGTTGGAGTGTAGGCAGTAACGGCACTCTCTACAGCTGAACCCATTATCCGTAACGAGTAGTGATAATGCATTATTATAGTTGGTTCAGGAGAAAGTGAGCATTCAAAAAGCCCTGCTAAATATTTATCTAATTGGTATCTTTCTGCACCTAACAGCTAGTGAAGGTGTAATATATATATATATTTATTTATTTATATTTATTTATATATATTTATATGTAGTTATTTATTTATATTTATTTATATTTATTTATTTATTTATTTGGACACGTTACTTAATGATGGCACGTGAAAGATAAATTGCGCAGTCGGTGGGAACCTATGTAGTTTGATTGAACAAGTTTATTAACTAAACAAAACACAATAACGTCGATTTCACTCGATTTTATTTCAGTATCGTATTTGAATAGGAAAATACAGGGAGCTACATTTGGACGATCGTCTCCAACAATACAATGAGTAAGGTAACCAGTTATATGCTGTAATTTTTTTCAAAGGTATAATTTTTAGTGGTTTTTATACATGAACCACCTTTATAGTGATAGTGAACCACCGTCACTGAGTGGTTGTAAACAAAACATACATATCTTGCTAATTTTCGACTTATGCCAAATAATATCGTTATCTTAATAGTAAAAGCTCGTAACTACATATTATGAAGATTGGACATTCGAGCCCTTTTAAACCATCATAATAAGGTATTTAAAATAATTATTGTTAAAAGTAGATATAAAAATTTCATTTTTAATAATGTTGTACAAAATTATGTATTTTTCTCAGTGTGAGGGAAATAAAATCGTTTTTTTTTTCTCTCCTTTTTTTCAGAACGGATACGAAATGGCGTTACGAGGTTTTACTGTTTAGGTAACGCTATGCTATATATTTAATGAAACACTCGGAACTGTTAAAGTTGTGTGTGTATGTGTGTCGCTAAGCGATGGCTAGAATTTCTACGCGCTTTTTCCTTGAGATAAGTAATGTTCCCGACCTGCCCGCAGCAATCGCAACCGTTGACCGGGTGACGACAAAGAACGCCTCTGACATACAGAAGGCGTTTACAACAAGTAACCTAGTTGCGTTAGCCGTGTTTTCTCGGCCAACACACCAAGATCGTTCACCAGGGGTTTCTTAGGTTAGATATGACCCATGGAAGCAATTACATCGGTTTACAGTAAGAGGGCGTGGTAGATAATTAAGCGCTGAATTCTTCAATTGAAATATACAATTTTTGAAAGTACAGAAAAAACTGCAAAACAGCAATCCTTGATAATTATATTTGCCAACTTTTTTTAGCAAACATTTATACGGAATGATGCATTTGTTAAGCGTGATCTCTTGCACCGTTATTGTCTACGATTGCTGTTTTTTTTTTTTTTTGCAAATTGGCATCGAGAAACCTACAATTCTGAACTGATGCCCTTAGCTCTGAATTATATACCATGCACTCTTAAGAGAGCGTGGTACGTAATTCAACGCTAAAATCATTAATCTATAACTATAGGTTTCTTGAAACCAGTTTGCGAAAGTTCAAAAATAGCAACCCTAGACAATAGTTTTAGCCAACGTTTTAAACAAAATTGTTCGCAGTGTTACGCACTTTTGAATCACAATCTCTGACGCCGGAACCTCGTGCATTTAACTGCGGCGCAATGGATCACGCGTAACGAATAAGTAATTCTGGATAAATATTTACTCGTAAAGTTGGCAAATACTATTATCTAGGATTTTCATTGGGTAATTTATCCATATTTGCTTCGAAAAAAGAGTAGAAATGAATAGATGTTTTCAGCGTTTATTTATCTACAACGCAAGGAGTCATGCAAACTCGCCTCGGATAATATTTTAAACGTCTCTAGTAAATGTTACACCTGTAACGAGGCTCACCGCGTGCCTTTTATGAACGCCTAATGAGGGCGTGTTAAAAATCCACGGCCATAGTTCAGCATACAAGCACGGTTTCTTGGAACAGACCTATAAGAAGCACGCCACGCGAATCCCGGTCGAAATTGGAGAGGAAAATGAAAGTGGCAAAATGTGTGATGATGACTTATCGTGCGCAATGTGACAACACATCACGGCGTAGGCTTGCGCTCTACATATCGCACTACCATTGTTCCAGACGGCATTTCGTGGGTGCAAGATGAGACTAAATCCATCATGGCTGTTGCTACATTGTGCATAAAAATGTTACCGTGCGACATTTTGCCATTTTGACTTTCGTTTCCAATTACGCGAAAACTCAACGTGGCATGTTTTCCAAGCGCCCGTTCCTCGACACCCATGGGTCGCGGTGCCCGAGCGGTCAGATCACTCGGCTCCCACCAAGGCGATTCAGGTTCAGCTCGGATTTTTTTCGCATGTGGGAAATACGGCGGGTTTTCTCGGGGATCTCCCGTTTCCCCCGCCTTTCTCATTCCGTCATTTCTCCATTGTAGGACTTCATTTCATGTCGTTCATCAGGATATGCAGATGCCTACGGGCGCCCAGTCAAAAATCTGCACTCCGGGTAAGGTACCATGCCCTCGGGTCCCCAAACGCTATTTATTTTTTTATTTTACTTCGACACCCAATGCTATAACATACAATACATTCGCATAGATATGCGAGAATACATACAGAACCCCAGGGTTGAAGATAGTAGCTAACAGTACTCGACCACGACTAAAGCGCAGTCTACCGGTCGTGCAGTGAGAGTGAGATATTTTTGGTCTGTAGCTCTGGTGAGAGGTGACATGAGGTGAGTATGGAGCAGCCCCGGAATGAAGGGCCGGGGGAAACGGGATATCTCCGAAAAAACCCGCAGACCAACGGCATCGTCCGGCACGATTCCCACATGCGAAATTCCGGTGTCTGACCCCGCGGGGCATCGAACTCGGATCGCCTTGGTGGGAGGCGAAAGGTCTGACCATTCGGCCACCGCGGCTTCCACCGGTAGTACAAATGTTACCAAACTATGGCGTGTTAATGCGTAGAATATCTTGTTTTGCGCGACTTTCAGGCGTAGCATGACTCAGAACTGACAAAATAAATTGAAGGGGACATATTACCTAATTAAATAAACAAGAATATGTTTGATACTGTATCAGTACATAAACTGATTCTTGGTGAAAAGAATTTTTGCACTAACATGTTGCAATTCCTTGTGGTAGCGTTTATTCAAAACCTTGCACATAGTAAGTGATATACACTACTTACACTCTAAATCTGAATTAGTGAATATTCACTGATTCACCCCGATGGATGGAGCAGTTTCAACAAATTGAATCAGTGAGAAACCACTGTGAAATCGATGAGTATTCACTGATTCCGATGAAGAGTGCCAACATTCCAGAAGCTAATTAGTGAATACCCACAGATTTTCCAGTAATTTTTCACTGATTCAATAACTGAAAACTGTTTTTGAAAACAACTGAAAAAACTGTGAATATTCACCGATTTACTTGTGAGATGTCGGCACTCTTAAAGGAAATAAGTGAATATTCACTATTTAAAAAGTGTCTATTTTCACAGACTCAAATTGTTGAAACTGCTCCACCCATCAGCGTGAATCAGTGAATATTCACTAATTCACATTTAGAGTGTAGACTACTACATCTTGTGCCGCTACTACTCTAGTCACGTGTGCATTATAACATCGTGCACGCTCGTTGTGACGATGCGGCATTTGATACGCACTTCCAACGTCACCCTTATAGCTCCGTCACTTCTGAGCCTCTAACAACAATCAGCCGGCACCCGGCAAAAACTGTCTCTTGCCAAGCTCTGCCATAATAAATTACATTATTTCCCTATGCTGTGTAGTTTCAATTTTACCCTAGGCAAGGAGTGACGGAGCAACGTTGGGCAGTTTAACATCGGTGCAGGCGAAGAACAACGGTATCGGGCTGCAGCCTAGCTTCCTCTTATCCACGGCAACCCTACCCAAGGCCACCTTCAGTTTTCTGCTGACAGCACTGAGCTCAATGATATTGCTGAAGGACATTGGCGAACTAAGGGAACAGTCACCAGTAAACAGCTGAATATTTCTCCACCAGTAAATCGATAATAGCAGTAAACATTAAGAGAAAGGCAACTAAACTGACATAGGTCTGTAAACCTTCACACCCATGCTTTGTCAACGGGATGGTGCTGCAGTCTCTTCCGCTCGGCCATTAACTACGTCGTCCAGACTCATAAATGTATTTAAAGCACACTGTCACTATTTTCGTTGCATCTTTGCGTCGTAGCAGCACAGTATGTTTTTTGAAGTTTTAAAGTTATTGCCGTTTGAGAGTTTAAAAAAAAGGGAGGGGGTCCCTGCTAAAGTTTAGTTGTTTTAATAATTTTTATATTTGTAAGAGGCTCTGTTTGTTTTTATAGACATATATTGTAATTTTTTTACAGCAATGAACATTTTCTAGCTTTCATGGTTTTTGTATAACGGTATGTGAAAGCCAAAATTTGAATAAAATGGCTCAAAAGCGACGGAGCAATAAGGTCGACCATGAAGCACGCATGAAATGTCGCATCGCCTCTACGACCCAAGCGCTGAAGTAGCGTGTATGGTTCCCGCCGAACGGTTTTTACTATGGGACTACGGTGACCATATAATTTTATTGTTGGAAAGTCTGCAACTAAGTTCAGTGCAGGTGGCAATCTGAGTTTAACATACATCCGGTTAGTACATTTTGAAGTACGGAAGTCTGAAAAGGCCGTTTTTAGCCATGCTGTAGGGCTTAGAAGCAGTGTTTTTAATGAGCGTGGCGTCTTAGCAACGAGGTTCCGACCTTGTCTGAAGTTTGTTTTCTTACATACGTTGGCACAATGGGCGCACGTGTAATATTTTCGTAGAAAAAAGCTGTTTACGAACACACTGCAACGCATTTAAAGCGTGGGGTAGGCGGGGTAGTTTCATTTCACAGATAACTGCTATTGCCTACCAAGTATGCAACCAGTTATGACTGGCTGCGTGCCACACCAGTGTTGCGTGTGGGCAGTTGGTTTGTGGCAACGAGGAATCATAAGTTGCATCGTGTAGTGCGGTTGCAAAGAACATTTGTGTGCGCCGTGGTTCCCCCTCTCCAAAAAACCCCCTTCTCAATATCGGTAGTGTAGTTCCCCTTCTCGGACATGGGAGAGGACTGTAGTAGACTACAAACCCACTCTTTACGGCTTTGCTTGCATCGTGCTACAAGTCGACATGACAACGTACATCAACGCCGAAATGACAGACATGGTTCTGCTGTACGGTGAAATGGAAGGTAATGCACGCACTGCTGCACTATTGTATCACGAGAGATTCCCTGTCCGGAGGCAACCTCATCACGAGACCTTCAGCAGTGTCACCCAGAGACTCCGTGAAACAGCCACGTTTAAAGTGCGAGGTGGCTCTGGTCACCCAAGGAATGTACGTACACCAAATGTGGATGATGAAGTTCTCAACCTTGTGGAGGAAAATCCGTCAACAAGCACCCGCGCCATTGCGCCTGAGTGGGCGTGTCACATTCAACTGCATGGCGTATTATGCACACGAGCACCTGCTACATGCCTACCACGTGCGAAAGGTCCAGGCAATGTCACCACCAGATTTCGCTCCTCAACATGCGTTTTCGCAGTGGTTCCTGCGTCAGTGCACAGAATATCCAGACTTTACGTCTATCGTATTGTTTACTGATGAAGCTACACTTACCCGTGATGGTTACATTAACAGCAGCAGGAATAGTCACATTTGGGACATCTATCCTCATGTAACTGCCATATGTATTTCAAAAGATTCCTTGTCCTACAGGTATATCACTTCAACTTTTGTAATTTCCGCCAAAAAAAAAGATTTATTTCCTGACAACATTGATGCTCTGAAGCGCCGGTAAAGTCAGTAATCTCAGTAAACTGATATAGCCTCGCACAAAGAGTATCGTCATAAACCAACCTGCAGTGACTATCAGTGCTCGTCAGCAGTATCTGAACTATAGCTGACATGACTGAAAACACTGGCCAGTGAAATCAGTGAATAACGGAAGGCTGCCTACGGCGAAAAACACGGCTTTGATTTACAAAAGGAAATAGAACGCGGTCTAAGCTAACTCAGGTTACGGACGCCTCAGGCTGGCCGCGGCAGACTGTCGACAGGCTTCGTCAAGGACGCGGGCGTCTATCGCCGGTCGCGTGCCTCGCCTGGCAACGTCGCCGCTCGACTAATCGCTGGCCGCGGTCCTACTATACCCTCCCTGCTCTGCTTATCTTATCTGCGGCCCTCTGCTACACTGCCACCCCGAACACAAAACAAACCACATCATCACCGGCGCCGCTGATAAACCTCCGCCTGCTCTGCGACGTCCAGCACGCGGACCTCCTTCCTCCGTCGACGCTAGGACCAGTCCTTCGTCTCGACGCCATTGAGGCCACGTTACAGTCGAGGTGGTTTCTGTAAGGCATAGAACTATATGGCCTGTTTTGGGAAATCATTTAAATATAACCGCTGCATTGTGTAGTAGTACGTTCTCTCACAATTCTGTTCAGGTACCCCAACAATAAAGGCCAGGGGAGTGTTTTATTTCTAGTGAAACATCTGTGCACACCAATATCTATGGATTCAGATATAGTTTTGTTTGTTTTTTTATTGAGGGGTTACAGTTAATAATTGCTAGAGACATGCAAAATTCGCTTTATCATTTGTTTGCAAACTAAATTTCACTTTCCTATACATAACAGAGCATAATCTGCGATTCAATTGGGCACTAACTTTTGTGTGTTGTCATTTATGCGTGTTACGTCTCTACAGAGATTGAGCCTCTCTGCCATGTAAGCAAGCTTTCTCCGCGGCAAGTCACGCAATATCGGCCAGCGGGAGACGTCGAACGAGCTTATAGTCACTAGGAGTCTAGTCAGCTGTCACAAAATAACGCGAATTTCGCATGTCTCTAGTAATCAGGTTTGCAATAACAGTATTTTTACTAAACTACTAAAAAAAAAAATAGCGTTCTAGACCTCGTGTTTAGGGCTAACCAAATCTCTCTCATTTTCCCTTCCTTCTCTCTACCATGTACAAGTTAAAACACAAATTTTAAGTGATCGACACGGGTATTGATAAAATAAATAACCTAGTTGCATTAGTCGCATTACGTTAAAAGTATTCATGTTATCAGCCATATTTACTAAGTTATATTCCCGACACAACGGCACTCTTTCAAGTGCAAATAAAAAATACGTAGCGTATGGGGAGGATAAGCGATTTGCAATCATATTCAAGATTTAGCGTACTTCTGAACTGGACGTCCGTAGTCTTCCGTCGAACCTTGATCAGCGATGGAGTGGTGAAGAAATGCGTGGGGCGGGGAAAATAGGAGTGTCCCCGAGAAAACCCGCAGGTACACGGCAACGTTCGTCACGTTTCTCACGAGCGAGGAATTGAACCCGGATCGCCGCGAAGGAAGAAGAGTGGTCTGACCGGTACACCACTGCGGTCGCTTTGCAGCAGGTCTGTGTGTGTAGCCTGGGATGTATTTTTTGTGATGTACCGTACTGGAAGAACGCGTGGTTGCTTCGTGACAAGAGATACGATCACAACATGTAAGAGTCAGCATTACAATGCACCTAATCACACTGCCAGTTGGGACCGAGCACACACTGGACTGAACAAGGGATGAGTTCATCTGTTTACAGAAACATTTAGAACCTGGAAGGAGTGCAAACAAGAGCGAAGATAAAACGAAAGAAATCTCGTTCGGTGATGGCTGGAACCACATAAGTCACACAGGAAATTCTAAACTACAGTCAGAACTTCAACAGTTTGTGAATATGTCGTTTAGAATGTATAGTAAAAAAATAATGCTAAATTGTTTTTAAAAAATGTTACGTTGTTAGCCATAAACGTTCAACGACGATGTTTAGACTTCGGACTCGTTGGGTATTTAACGAAACAAAAATATTAAGAACGCTGCTTTTAACTAGACTTGCAGACTTATTAAACAGCTTCCAACAATTTGCTGTCAATGTTACTGAAGATATTGCAGTCAATGTTGGTGTCTGTAATTGCTGTTCCGGAAAAAGAAATTATTTATTGTTTTAGAAGTCTTGAGTTCTGGACGCTTCCAAGAAAATGCTATTGTCTGCATTACTTTTTTATCTCCGTTCTTTTTCCAAGAAAATGTTTTACAGAAGCGCTGAGGCTATTTGTTTACGGTCTGCCACCTTAAAAAAAAAAAAAAAAAAGGCACAGTCACTGGTAGATAGTGTTCTTAGAAGTAAAATTAAAAAGACGACAGTCTCTTGTCTTTTGATTTACTACTGCCTGTGGTATAAATTTAGGGGTTTACATCTATCCCAGCGACAGTTTGAGTGACGTAATGATTCTAGATTCGATTCAAGTGTTGATTTATCGCATATATAGGCAACGTGGCGGACTCTGCAAAATATGTTTTCATCTGCAATTTCGCATCATTACCTCATTTTACCACTCCTATAATTTATTGATTAATTTAAATTAATCAGAATTTTATAAACTGAAGTTTTCTTAGATGTATTCTTGGACTCGATTCAATTTCACAATTTTTAGAATTAGCGTGCGCTGTGGCTAACTTATTTCACGAACTTGGCAAAAATAGCTGCTTCTAGTGAAATATTGACTTACGTTACGCAAAAAAATAAAACAGAATCGCGACCGTTACCCTACCATTTAAGTGGAACAGAAATATTTTTGCACGTACTAGAAGGGAATTTTATAAAGAATTGAAACATTTATATTTTTGTCATATATTCCCTTAAAAGGGTACAACCATTTCATATTTGTAACCCTAAAGTATATTTCAGCAAAAAGTTGAAATCCACATTTGTTTAGGACTATTTTCATAAGTTTTACCTGGCAGTAACATTCGTTAAACATATAAAAAGTAAATATAACTATGGCATTAATATCAAAGATAAATTTGAAAATTGCTCAAATGAAGAAAAAAATGTCGAATGTAAATTACCTCACATTTCGTAGACGTGGAAGTAATAAATACAAAGGTTGTCATAAATAGAATACAATGGCATTGCCTTATACAACAAGGTAAGGCGTAATTCTTCATGCAAATACTGAAACACAGAACAGTACATGTGTTTATGCGTAGTTAACATATTATTCACTATACACAGAATCAAAGATAAAACAGCCGTTCTTTATGGCATATAATGATACCAGTCCAGGTCAAGACAAACATTCATAAGTTGGTGAATTGAGATATCGGTATAAAATTTAGTGTGTATCTCCTGCGAACATTATGGAACATGAAAAACTGTTTGATGGAAGGAAGGCGTTAGCTCACTGAAACCTGTATTCTAGCCAACTCCTCAACTGCAAAACACACACTGGTCCCCATTTGCTTGAAGACTTTTGCCTCATCCCGTATAACTATACACTGTAAAGATCAATGACGTAATATGTTATTATAAGTATATGTATTTTGGGAAAACGTATACTTCTAAACAGTCGCAGTTACACTATTCTTTTTAAACATGTCAGATCAGCTGAAAATCTAAAAATACCACATCACAGGTGAAACCAGTCCTTATTAATACTATCAAGCATTTTATTATTATTAAGGTGGCCACCTGCCCAAGCCGCCGTGTGCTGTGCAGAGTTTCTGCCGACACAAGTTTATTCGGAAACAACTTAACATACGTGAGTGATTTCTGCTTTATAAAAATATCCCTCAAAGAACGTTACACACGTGTATACAATTTTCTGCTCCTCCATTAGTCTTCAAAGACTGCTTTCTCGCGGCCGAATTTGATAAATATTTATACTTTTGTTGTCTTTTATTGTATAATAATTATTTTTTTAGAATGTTTTAAAAGGTGTAAGCGGGTAGAACACACCTTTATCTCAAATATTACAACGTAAAATGACAGTGTGACCTCTGAATGTCTCGTAGAGGCAAGTTATCGGCGAGAAGACCACACGTCAGTGCAGTGACTTGCGTCTAGAGGCTAGGACGAGGCGTGATGTGCGTTCCATGTCGCCTTTAGCTCTCCGCACTTCTTCGACTCGAACGCGCAAAATACCTTCGCGCAGGCAGCCACCTTAAGAGTTATTGGACCGGACGCGAGAGACGTGCTTTAGCGTGGTACGGAAAGTATTTCTCCTACATAACTATTAAAAATGTTACCAATGCTAACACCTTCGAAAAGAAGACACACTTCAAACTGTCTCCCTATTATTTTAAAAATGCCGTCCGCTAATTAAAAACATGAATACCAATCTTCTCAAAATTGCTAAAAATGACTTTTTCACGCTGAGAAAATGTCAACCGTAATCGTAAAACAAAATCATAAAAACTGCATTCGACTTTACCCCACACACTTTCCTCAAATAAAAATAACAGGGCCATCTCTTGAAGTCCCGTAAAAAAAAAAGCTAGCGTCTACTAAAGATCGGCTCACAATTAAAATTAATAAGCACAGAACATACAGAATGTTCCATAAGTCCTGTCTCATAGGACAAGTCGGATTCCGCATGTGCAAAGCTATTCGTGGCCATAAATTATATTATTATCTGTTGTAATGGCACTTGGAGGTGAACACACTGCCGCCGTCGTACTTCAACATACTGCACCAATACCACAACACGTATTTAACCCATTTACCCTGTGAGACCGGACTTATGGGACATCCTGTGTAACAAAACAGTAGGAACTGTGCACAACCAGACGCCTTGTGCAAAGTTTAGTACACAATTGGATTAATACCGTTACTTTTAACCAATTGCATTTTTTCTACGAGTCTGAAATATTCATTGCCGTATAAAAGTCAACCGAAGGCCACTGAAACATATTTGAAGGGGGTAAATAGTATTTGTTTCTGTATTTCCTATTATCTCCAAAGTTACTATAAACTGGGCAGCGCAAAAAAAATATTTACAATATAGAAACTTAGTTTTAAACATTAACATTTCTTATTCTACCTTTGTTTTGATCTTGTGTATTTTTAAATGTTAAACCAAAATGGCGGACATTTACAAAATCCTTTGCTGTGATAGGTTGCTGTCCTATGCGTACGCACAAGAAATGAAATATTACTATTTTCTATGTCAGCATCTCTATGCAACGACCACTTTTTTTTTGGTGTTGTGAACCCAACGAGCTATATAGTAAACATAGAGGGGCGGAAACAGCAATTTCCAAGGCTCTGAGGTGAAGCCCAATTGAACGTGGTATTTTGACCCAAGATAAAATGGCGGACTCATATCCGGTCGAGAGACGAGAGTGATTATGCAAATTTAATCATTATTACAGTATAATATATTACAATAATTATTGACATTTTTTCCCTGTGTTTAGCGGGAATATAGTGGAGCTATAAAGTAACGGATTTTATGCGAATATATGTCGGATTTCCAACATAATGTTGGCCACACTGCTGTTCGCTATGTTTTCTTGGGTCAAAACAGCCGTTCAATTGGGCTTCACTTTGGAAGCGTTCCCGCCCCTCTATGTTAACTATATAGCTCGTTGTGTGAACCAGTAGGTAAGAATACATAGCGGTTAGTTCTTGTGCGAACTACCTATGTTCTACTCTTACTGTTATGTTATCAATTGTGAACCCACCTTAACTCGTTAAGTGTAGTTTCATTCAGTTGGGCTGATACTCTCGTAGGAAACACAACAACCCGTTACGGTGGCACGTGCGAGGGTCGACATTATCGCTGCTTGTCGGCCACGTAGGAGCTCGTAAACAAGAGGCGGCGATTGTGAATATTTACTGGCGCGCGCAACCTGGTGGAAGCCACACACAAACTTGGTGTAAGCGCCACGCCGTGCTGCGTAGGGGCTTCGCGACGAGCCGGCCTACACGACCGCAGCCAGCCAAGATGTCATACCGCACGTCGGGGAATTAGCCGATACCAACTGTGCCAAGTGAATCTGATACAAAAACTAAGTCGAATATACTATTTGGTATAAAGTCGTAACGTCCTTTGTTTACGAGAATAGTTTCATTAAGAGGCCGTGTCAGTGTTTCAGGCGCATGTATGCAACCCGCATTAACCCCGTATAAATCAAGGCTAATCGTACGTTCGCTATAACAGTAATTGTACTACACACATCAACATTATCTTGACGTTTTATCAAAGTCACAGTCGTTCTTATTTTCGCTGCGTTCTGCAAAATCAATTATAACAGAAGGTTAGGCCGTAGGCCTACATTATCAACGTGATAAAAAAAAAGTTTTGCAAAATTTGTAGTCAACCATTCTTTACACTTAAGGAAGGGCGTCGCTTACTCACGCGTGAGAGGTTCAAAAGCGACGGAGCAGTAAGGTCGACCTTGAAGCGCGCATCAAATGCCGCGTCGTCTCAACGAGCCGAGCGCTGAACTGCAAGCTTCCCGCCAAACGGTTTTTACTATGGGACATTAAGCGGTGACCATGTAATTTTATTGGTGGAAAGTCTGCAACTAAGTTCAGTGCAGGTCGCAATCTGAGTTTCACGTACATCCAGTTAGTATATTTTGATGTACGGAAGTCTGAAAAGGCCGTTTTTAGCCATGTTGGAGGACTTAGAAACAGTGTTTTTAATGAGCGTAGTGTCTGAAAAATGACGCTCCGACCTTGTCTGAAGTGTGTTTTCTTTTCGTACGTTGACACAACGGGCACACATGGAATATTTTCGTAGAAAAAAACCTGTTTACGAACTCACTGCAACGCATTTGCAGCGTGGGGTAGGTGGCCGGCGAACGCAGCGAAAATACGAACGGCTATGTCTTTGATAAAACGTGAAGCTAATGCTGATAGGTATAATACTCTTTGTGTTATAGCGAACGTAACATTATAACTGATTTATATGGTGTTATCGCGGGTTGCATACATGCGCCTGAAACACTGGAACGGCCTCTTAAAGGTAAAAAAAAAAAGCAAAGTGGAAGTCAAGGGTAAGGTAATTAAGGGATATGGACTTCACCACGTGAATCTATGGCCAAAATTTAGAGAAAAATACTAGCTAGTAAAATGTTGTCCTTTGTCTACGATAAAAATGACACGGTAGTACGAACAACCTCCCCTTAGTTCCAGTTCTCTGGTATTATTTATTTATCTCGTAAACTAAGGGCCTGGAGAATTTTTTCCAGAGTATTTTCAGCTTAGTTTAGGTCACTTATTCACGTGGTGCAGTTCGTATCCGCGGAATTTCCTGTCAACCTGTATAGTCTGTTCAGTAGATCCGCCGATTTTTTGGTGAAAGCAAGTTTGCACAAACTTGTTCCAATGCCTTACTTGCACACTTGCACCCTACTTCGTGGTCAATGATCGCATGTTTTGAACTCTCAGCGTCGCAGGTTCTACCCTCGAACACAAACGCAAACACAAACGTGTTAAGGGTGTTCAAGAGGGCAAAAAAAATCATAATTTTATATTTGCATAAAACAGTGTTGGTTTTGCAGACATTACTTGGCAGAACATTTTCCCTTTTAAAAAAATTTAGCTCAGCAATTTTTCCCATAATGGCATTTCTAAGTCAAAATGTGCATGTTTTTAGTTCGTACGCCTCCTGAAAACCAATTAACACAATGAATAGAAATAATTCACAGTAAAAGTATATGTCCCGGGCTAGGGCTTTAAGTATATAAAAACCCATTCAAACAGTGTTTTCCATTTTTAAAAAAAAATTCTTAAATTTGAACATTTTTGCTGTTTTTAGGAGATTCTTTTTAAGTTCAAAAATATTTTGTATCGGATTTATATATATATATATATATATATATATATATATATATATATATATATATATATATTATATATATATATATATAAGTCCTGGCCTGTGACATGTACTTTCACTGTGAATTTTTTCGTTTCATTATGTTGATTGGTTTTCAGGTGTGTATAAAGTAAAAACATGCAAATTTTAACTTTTAAATACAACTATGGGAAAACTAGCTGAGATAAAATTTTTTTTGTAACAGGAAAATATACTCCCATATTTACAAAACTACAAAACACGTCTACAAAACTAACACTGTTTCATACAAATATAAAATTACGATTTTTCCCTTCTTGAACACCTTAAAGTAACCGTATTTTGATTAGTTTAGTTATAAGTACGTCACGCTTCTACATACGGACACGCTGCCAATAACGACGATGCAGGGCAGCAGATATGCACGTAAGATATTGGAAAAAAAGTGGTGTAAATATATTTTCGCGAGGACTCACGGCCCCTAGTTGTGCTTCGTCCCGCGCGGTATTTAACACGCAAAACTGAAAATCTTGTTATAGCTGTCGTTATATACTGTCACATAGTAAAAATGGATCGGCGGGTATCTGGCGTGCTAGTTCAACGTTTGGGTCGTTGTGGCGATGCGGCATTTGATGCGCGTTTCACGCTCCGTAACTTCTGAGCCACAAATGCGCAGGTAGGCGTCGTAATAAACTATATTCGTAAATAAAAAAATAATAATGGCAACTGGCTGCAGGTAGGGAGGCGCCAGACTCACTTCTTTGCTGTGAAAGGGAGAACGTTACAAAGGAACTGTGGGTAATATGTGCGGTACGGCGGTCTACTTATCATCGGGTTCACGGGTAAGAGCGAGAAGTGAAGCAGGGTTATCGGGTAGAGGGGTCGGAGGAGGGGCATAATGCAAGTGAAAGGTGCTGGCGGGGTCAGCCTGAGGGGTCAGACAGGCCGGACGGCTGAGAGTTGCAGCTATGCAGGCTGCTTGTTTACGGGATGCACTTTCTCCCGCCATGTTTCACTCGCGGATAAAGGCTCTGTTGAACACTCTGGAGCGATCTTCGCGGCCAGACGTTTAATTCTTACAAACTAAAGAAGTGTTTTAGACATACGTCATCGCAGAAAATGTTGTGTCACAGAAAACTAGAGAATGCACACAAACAAACGGACAATAAACAAACAAAAGGACTTGTTAACAACTTGGCAAACAAAGGTAAAGGTAAACATACACAATTCCACAAGGAAAACAAAAATAACACGTTCGATTCCGTTTCACGATTTGGCATTTGCGCCGGTTGTGTTCAGCTAAACAACTAGAGCCCCGAGATTCGCGAAAAAAAAAATGTCTGCACTGTTTTGTTGCATTACGTACACATCAGCAGCTCTGTTTCATGGTTATTGGCAGCGTGTCTGTCTTTAAATACGATTCTCGTTTGACTACACCAATGAGATAAAGGTTATCTTTAGACCATATGTCTGTGATTTGCCAGTAGAACGCCAAGACTTGTGAGAGTTAAAACATCCAATCACAGACTCTATAAATAGTTAATGTGCTGTTAATCGCTGGTAGCCAAATTCACTTCATCCAAAGAACGTCACAAACCTTGCTACTCGCAATGAACTACAGTAGACTGCCGGAATTAAAACAACACTACAGAATTAAAATAAATTGCTTCCCAGGTAGGTACTCACATACTGAATTAACTGGCTTTCCTATATGCTATTCCCTACAAGTGAACTAATTTTAAAGATCTTTGAAGACACTTCCGTCATTTGCCGCGCAACATAAGTTCAGCGCATATGTTTCATCTCTTAAAAAAAAAGCTAGGTAACCTGATGCCACTGTAAAATACTTTTATAAGTTGTTATGTTGGAATGCCTGTGAAAAGGACCTTCTTTGCTGTGAACTGACTATTTGGTCCTACCTCAGCTTCTGTGAAGGATTCCATTTTTTGACAGACGCATTCACATTTCTTCTTACAGCTGTTGCCATGGAATAAGCAGTGTTTCCTCTGCCACAGGTGACTTTTGTTCACACACACAGCTGGCTCTCAAATTGTACAGTTAATAAAATAAAGGTATTTTCCTGTAGAAATTTGTACACCCGATAATTTTCAGAACTGTCAAAAACTGGAAATTTTATGTTAAGAGTATAGGTGACGACGGGGTTACACTGCAACATGAAAGGAAGGCAGGAGACAATAGATGTTCGGAAGATAATTGCCTGAGGCCAAAGCACAGACTGAAAGCCAGACAGACAACTATATCATCCGAGTGTAATTACTGATGCTTGTCAGAGTTTCCCACGGGTACTTCCAAATGACCTGGTCGGCACGGCGACAACTTTCACTCGTGCGCTTGCAGGTTCAGACCTGAACGTTGCCTAGTCAAACGTAACTCGGGCGAAAACGACGGCTAGGCACGTTCGCTGTTTTACCGCGTCACTGACCACGCCCTCCTGCCACTATTTTCCCTCAAGTCCCCTATCCGTAGAGACCTGCATGTTTCTCGTTATTTCCAGACAACATACTAGACTGCAAGCTGTTGTACGCTCGCTCTACGTGTTCCACTGGCCTATAGGCTGTTACTATATACTTAGCACTCACTACAACTTATAATAAATAAGAAAACTATAGGTTGTTCACTATAAACTGAGCACACAGCAAAACTTCTAGTTAATTAAAAATAAGATTTATATATATATATATATATATAAACTTTTGAGAATCTTGAAACGTTTACACTTGTTTCATGTTACATGAATTGTAAATATGACTGCAAAACAGCTGAAAGAATGCTTTATGCAGTGCTCACTATATCGTGAACGGCCTACATTTTATTGAGCCCATATATGTTAAGTTTTGAGCGAAGTGAAAAGTTTACACTGGATATTAAATGCTTGGAAGTTTTCATATCAAAATTAGTTAAGGTGGCTGTAAAAGAGCTGAAAGAAAAAATGAAGCAGTGCTCACTTTATCGTAAACAGTCTATACAATGTCATGTATTGGAGCAGGAAACAATTTGAGCCGATTATAAAAAAAAAAAAAAATTGAACGGTAGTCACCGGTCGCATGTAAACTGAAGAGATTTTGGTCAACACTTTACATGTAGATCTTATGCGCTGGGCGTGGAGGGAACGGGAGATCCCCGAAAAAAAAACGGGCAGCAGCCCCGCCTGGAATCGAACCCAGATCGCTCTATCCACTGCGCCAACCGCGGCCCCTCGCATGCAAAGTTGTAAAATACGTATACATCGAGTATGCATAGATCAGCGAGGGCTTGTCTGTCAGCAAATGATAACCCGAATTTGTCATGTATCTACCCGTCGTTTTTGTTGATTCGTAGTAGAATTAGACTGCGCTGATATTTGGTGATGTTGCACACTCAGAGTTTCACCGTACCTATGAATTTTCCCGAACAAGCAGGTTTAACATATAAGTTGTTTGCTGCATGAATGCAGGAATTAATTGGTCAATATGAGAAAACAACGTATTACATAAAAGCCGTATAAATTAGTATTGTGTTCACATAAAACCCAAATAAATGCAAAACATATTTGTATGGTCACATCCCCCCCCCCATAAAAGCAATGTTAAATACAGGAGGCCAGGTTCTCAGATACCTCAAAAATACAATAAATTTTACAATTCCATTTATTGTTGTGTAGGCCTAATATTTTGATACTCAAATTAAAACACGGAAGTAGATGGTGAACATAGTTGAATGCCCTCAAACAAATCGTAGCACGCATCTGACCTGTACGCGTTGCCCGCCGAAGCTATTCGCACATGTCTTTAATGTGGATTGGGCAAAAGTAATGCCACCGGTCAATGCTGCGAGCACATTAGTCCGACATCCCCTCTCATACCCGCAGGGTTCTCTTCTCTCTCTCTCCTCTCTCTCTCCTCTCTCCCTCTCCTTCTCTTTCTCTCTCTCTACCCCTTCTCAATGTGAGTGCCCTTTGAGATCGGAATCTTTCAATAACAGGAAATTGATTTGTCATTTGTTATACCAATTCTCCAGGAACGTGGCATTTCAGAGATAGGGAAAAATCTCCTGGAGCTCAAAAGTTTAATTTATTTACGTTTTCGAACTAACTTGGATTGCTTAATAGTGACAGATGGCTTACAAACTTTAGTAACAACTTAATAAGTATCTGTTTTTTCTTTCCACGCTGGGTCGACGGAATTGACAAATGAACTTCCATTTTATGAAAATAGAGAATTGCAGTTAATGTTATAATTGTATTCTCCAAACGGAAATGTTTACATATTCGGTGAATGTACGTGCCAAAATAATTTTCTGATAAATCCATGTGGATTTTTATATCATTTGAAGATATGAGAGATATTTAAACTTTTTGAATTCTTTGTGTAAATATATAGCTTACTATTACAGATATGCGTAATGTACTTTAGTATATGATTTTCCATCTCGATTGATAGTTCTCCGCCAGCCAGTTCAACCACCTCTTTGCATTATTTCTTTACGACTTCGTGTTATTGCTATAGGCCTACATTTCTATAGGATCTATTAGGCTGTTTTTTAATTCAGTATCTTGAAAACTACAATCAAATAAGTATTTTCATTCTAAAAAATATTCTCCTCGTCTTAATGCTGAAAATTGCTTGTCTCCGAAAGCGATATCAAGAAATATGACTTGCGTCCCGTCGAAAATAACACTGTAAAAAAAAGTTGAGGTAAATTTACTCTACACGTAATGGAAGCTAATTACCTCTACAAGTGAGGGAAAATTACTCTACACGTTTCAAGGAAAGTTACTCAACTGGTAATGTAATTTTTCATTACATATTGGCGCAAGTCCTCTAGGACAATTTGACATAACGCGCGAGCGAAACTTCCGAGTGGTTTGTGTGGCGAATACACTACCTTGCGTAAATTTCCACACATATTCGGAAATCAGATTTCCCTCTCAATGTTGGGGAATATAACCGTACACATGATGAGTATCATTACTAATTTTTTTTTACAGTGAATTTAAACTTGTGAATTCCTATCCTCGCTAGCGCCAGGACTCCGAGATCCTTCGCATGACAATGTTCGTTTATCCCAGTGATATATTACCCGCCAAACTAAAGAAGCGTGCACGTTTCAACGTAGATTTTTGGACTGGCTCGGTAAACTCCGTAATAAACAATCCTCGGGCATTGTAGTCACGAAGTTCGCTTGCCAGTAGCACTGCACTGAAATAACATCGCAGTTGTGCTTTATGACGCGAAACTAGAACTTTATAAACGCTTCGGAATTTTTTACTCTCTCGTATCTGTGCGCTTCAGACGGCCGACAGCTGATAAAGACAGCTGTTATCAAACGATTCGCCTTCATATTTTCTTGTGACTTTATCGTTTTCTTGTAAGATGGGAAACACTGTCGCAGCTGGCAAACGGACGTATTTTGACTGTGGCGTCCGACAGATGGAAAGATGGTTACCGGGGAACGAACGCTCGACGTGAAATTCTGCTGAAGAAGAAAGATGCTTGAAAAGAGGAGAAGAATATCTGTGAAGAATATTTTCTTTCTCCATAAAATTAAATCGACGTCGAGTTGAATTTATGTTAACATTGCATCCGAATGCGAGCTAAATTTGTTCGATTCAACGAAGAAGTATCCTAAACATAATGATATTCGGAGATGCATAGTTATCACGAATGAATAGTATTACTTGATTAACTAATATTTTCTGAGTGTTACGGATTCCAATTAAAAACATTCATTATTTGCTGTCATACAGTTGCTAATATATATTTTATATTATCTATCCCGCTACATACAATAAATACAATTCCATGAAAGGTAATGATAATGAAATAATTGCAGTTTGACAACTAAAGATTGATTACATGTTTTCTATTTCAAAAAGCCCAGGTAGCGGAAATGTGAATGTCTCGCCTTAATAACAAGTTTTTTCCCTTAAGAGAATATAGCTTTGCAGTTTATTAATAAAGTTTCTGAACTATTAGCATGACTGAATGTTTAAAGACAAGCTGAATTATTGGAATTAATGCTCAATTACCTTTGACATTGTGGGAGAAATCAGTCAAAATGCATAAATTTTTACTTCAAGAAAATTAAAATAAACTGTTACTATTACTAGAAAGTGATATAAGTTATAAATGTACAGGCTACAAACAAAATATATAAGCCCAGAACGTAACTTAGAGCGATGTAGTTTCACACGTTTGCCGTCTCTGTTGTGATTTACAGAAATCAACTGTGCTCTTCGTGTTCACTTATTGGTGGATCAGATAGTTATCTGACTGCCCGCTAGAGTTGGCGATTTCTGCCAACATTCAGCGACGGTGGCGAACACAGTGGCAAGACGAGGAACTTGAAGAAAACCTAGAATAAAAATTAATATTGTTTAGCGACATCTGTACCTATACACACTCACTGCGTTGAGCTCCGCCATTTTTAACAAGCGCCTGTTCATGAGCAGACTGTAACAAAAACGTACAGTTTTATGGAGCGTTTACACAAGCTCCGAACGAGTTCAGATCGCATTCTCGTCTAGTTCAAAGTGAACTAGTTTCCATGTGTAGTTTCGAACGACATATCTTTTTCTGCTGCTCTCCTGTTGGCTACTTCGAGTAACGAGCTTTAAATATAGCTGCTTTTTTGTGGTACAATTTGCACTAGTGAAATCACATAAACTTTTAGAATTAAAGTGTTTGTATTCCTTTTACAACTACAACAGCATTGTAGTTAGATACAATATTATAGTTAAAAAGTCACAAATGTTGGATGTAGATGTGTTAATGTTTACGTACTGTATTTTTCAGTTTCCAAGTTTGTTGAGGTTAGGAAGTTCATCGATTCCATTCTGTTGAGGTGTGTAACCTCGCAAATATGTTATGCTTTTCAACGCGATCAAACATGGCTGCCGAAAGTGTTCAACTAAACGTGTATTAAGATCTCTACTGTGACCGTGGCCCTTATACACTCTCGTAGCAGTTATCTTTACATGCAGGTAGCAACCGGATCGAAAGTGTTGCTTATCACTGCTTCGACAATGAAGTTGATTGCAATGCAGTGTAGTTAGTGCGATGCCATCCAAAGCACTTGTGGCGAGAATCTACTTGGAGCGGCAGCAACCATGCACTTATCTACAGAAGAAAATGTTACATCACTTAAATTATTTCGTAACACGTTACTTAGTCGCAGTTACGCTCAGCGACAATTGTCTTGTGACAGACACTTTCCATATAAGTCTGATATCTTATCGCGCTCGTAGGTTGACAAACTTACAAAATTAGTGATAAGATAGTCATCAACCAGATTTAGTTGGTGACATACAGGCTGTTAGGAGCGGGGTTTAATCAACTCGTTGTTAAATTACATGGCATTACTTATTAAAAATTCTAGAGTGTTTAAAAAATACAAACATTCGAGCATTGGTAGTCATATCGAAGTATAAGTACAGTATATTAAAATGCAGTGCAGAATTACTTCTGCAGCTCATGCCATGGGTAGAGATGATAGTTTACTGCGGGAAAACTTGACTATTTGCTGGATTTCTACAAACTTTCAGCTTACCAGAAGACTAATAGCTTTAGCTTGTACATGTAGCTATCACCCTATTTGACTGAGCCAATAAGAATCCCGATACTGTAATATGTGATGCCTGGTATTAGTCTGCAGACAGATACGTTGTGTCAGAAGTGTATCACCGAATCATGTAAAGTTTTCAAGGGTATGTTGACACGAAACATTTTCACGATATGATATATCATTAACTCTAGCCGTGGACATCAATCACCTGGAATGGAACATTACGCGAGTTCAGTGACTCACATGTTAGATTCCTCTGTCCTATGCACACTCGAGCATAGTCTGATCCTTCACTGTCTGCTGTTCCATTGAGAAGCAGCTAATGGACAAATAATGGAGGCTTGAGTATGCACAGAATAATGGATTCTAACATGCAGGTCGTTGTTCTCGCTAAATATTTCTTTCCTGGCCTATAACGAAAAGTTAAGATTGCTAGCCTGTATGTCATCAGTCAGTGGCAGATAAGCGACAAAGTAAAAACAGCAGGTTACATCATGTTATCTTTTTTTTAAGTGATCTCATCCGAAAATATATGTTGATTGTTAGTGACCCCACTAATTCTACTTATACTGTTTCTCGCAAAATAGATGTCTGCCATGTCGTGATTTAATGTACATTATATACTTACTGTATTCACATATAGTGTATGTTACCCGAATAGTTTCAATCATAAAACTCTTTCGTAGTGTCAGTACACTCACTGCCCAATAGCATTACCATTATTGTCATACATTATAAGCAACGAGCTATATAGCAAACATAGAGGGGCGGAAACAGCGATCTCCAAAGCTCTGAGGTGAAGCCAAATTGAACGTGATATTTTGACCCTAGATAAAATGACGGATTCTTATATCCGGTCATAATACGAGAGCGATTATGCTAATTTAAACATTATTACAGCATAATATATTACAATAATTATTGGCATTTTTTCCTGTGTTTAGCGGGAATATAGCGGAGCTATAAAGAAACGGATTTTATGCGAACATAATGACGGATTTTCAACATAATGTTGGCCACACTGCTGTTCGCCATGTTTTCTTGGGTCAAAACATCAGTTCAATTGAGCTTCACTTTGGAAGCGTTTCGCCCCTCTATGTTAACTATATAGCTCGTTGATTATAAGCCATTCGTACAGGATGAGTTATTATTCCCACAGGAAAAATGTGATATTAATTTTGCTCGTATTACAAACACCGGTCAGTACACCATGTATTTGTAAAATGAATGTAACTATTTTGATTTCCTGTTCCACGTTTTCGCCAATGGTTTAGTAAATTAACTCAAGACGGTACGACAATAAGATAACATTTTCCGGTGAATGATGTATTGAACAGAAGTCCAAGAAGATTTTTTTTAAATAGTATTTATACTTTAGCAAATCCAGGTCCTAAAGTCACTATATAGGCCTACACATACATTAAGTAGTTCCCTACATATTGACTTTATAATGTGATTGATGGGCATTTTATTACATGTGTTCGCTCTTCTTATTTTAAATACATTTTGTCTTCTCACAATACACAGCTAAACATATTTCAATTAATATTCAAAATACCTGGATACATTTTCAGGATACACAAGTACTTGCGTATGTAAACTTGTGCATTTCTATTGTAACAAAGCATATATTCAGCAGCCACAATGTTAAACGAAAAATTTATTTATTTTATTTAAAAAAAAATAATGGAGACATTTTCTGGACAACACTGGTATTTTTATTAATGAGAACATTCTAGACAAAATCGTGAAATTCGTTCGTAACAGTTTAAGCGCAATTAAAATCCGTTCTGACAACGGTATGGTTTATGTGAAATAATTTAAGCAAGACAGTGAGGCCAGAGACATGTAAAGGCAAGGTGTACTATTTATCGGCACCACTATTGGACGATACTGTGCTCGGCGCCAGCCAAGGGTTTGAAAAAAAAAAAACGTGACAAAAGACTGCTATATGGTTCGCGCTAAAGTGAGCACTTCTGAACACCACCTTGTCTAGAATAATAATTAAAAAGTATTGTTTATTGTGACCTTAGATGTTAAGGCCGTGCAAGTGTGAAATTAATAATTTTATTTCAGTACGAAATTATGTCAGTATTGTAGACGTCACTTGAGACTGCATTTTTTTCTTATGGAAAATTTTTTAGCATGCATCGTATTCAAATACCGGCATGTCAAAGTCAAAATATGCATGACTGTGGGCGCATACAACTAAGGGAAAAATATCAGACTTACCGAAATGAAATAATTTGCTCTAAGATTAGATGTCGCGGCCTAATGGACAAAATTAATTAAAACATGAAAGAACGCATCTTCGTATTTTTCAAATGTTGCTAAAAATAAGGTTTTTAATGTCGAAAATTTGTGACATATTAGGTGCACTAAAAACTAATACTGTTTTACTTCATTCAAATATTTAGTTTTTGACAAATAGCAGCATTCATCCTGATTACAACGATACCAAGTTTATAGCAATGCGAATTGTCGACTCATTGTGGTATATGTGTACAGTAACAGGTGCGCATCCCGTTCTATGACGCGATGATTTCTCACGCTTGCCTTAAGAGGAATCCTTCGCGGTGTCAAATTTCCACCTTTGCCGCGTGGGAACAGCGTAGCGATAAGAGCCAGTGTCCCACGCTGGACGAGAAGCATATCGCCTCTATCCGCAGCGCGCCAAACTGGCGTGCAAGGTTTCCATTGTAGTCTTTTTACTATAGGACTTTAAGCGGTGGCCCCAATATTTTATTTTTGAATAGTTTGAAGTAAAGAACAAAGCATGCTTCTCGTTTTGCACTTTACGAATTCAGGTAATATTTTCGGAGTTACAACAGTCTTATATACCCGTTTTTAGCCATTTTGAGAGACCCAAATATCATGTTTCTAACAAGCGTGCTGCATTTTTGAAAAAATAGAAGCATGGTTTCAAGTATTTGTTCTTTTCGTAGGTAAACATAATATGAATAACTTAAGCGGTTTCGCGTAAAAATGTATGCGCGTAACACGCTGCAACGCCGTCCATGCGCCAGTCGAGGACTCCTCTTAAGGGGGCAGAGAACTCAAGCTTCATCCTTCCACGCACTAGCCTTTCTACAGCGTCTGTGATCACTTTAGCCGTCTATTAACGTGATTCAGAGCATACATTCCGAGTTTCATAAGAACATGAGAGATTGCTGATATTCACTAGTCTTGAACCGCCTTAACTTCAGAGAACAGTGATTGTTACTTGACTTGTTTTGTTTACATAAAATGTGGAATGAATAGCGACCTGCAAAAATTCGCGTTTTCTTTTAGCAACAAGCTAGAATTCCACCGACTGTACGTTCGTGTCACTTTCGCAACTGGTCCTAGACTTATTTGACGCCTCGTGTAAGTCGCTGCGCCAATAATAAATGTAACTAAATGCAGGCCCATTTCACTGTGTCAGCGAGCAGATTGTAAACAACTGCTGTTTGCTTAAGCGCACATACATTCTTGAAGGCTAGCCTCCAGGCCAGTGAATCCGCTAATTTTTCCCGTCTCTAGGCATGAAACATTAAATTCACTGAAAGGAGAAAAGAAACTAGGGCTTCAAAAGTGCTCACATTATCGCGAACCGGCTATAGGCCGTTCACGATAAAGTGAGCACTGCATAAAGTTTTCTTTCAGTCAATTTGCAACCATCTTTGCTATTTGTAATATGAAAACTTCCATGTAACTAAAAACCTTTGTAAACGTTACACCACTCTCAAAAGTTAACATCTGTTGGCCCAATAAAACATATTTTTAATTAATTACAAGTTCTGCTGAGTGCTCAGTATATAATGGACAAGCCTTTACATAGGCGGCTCAGCATTGCACGGTACCCGGTCACTCGAGGCGACGCAAGGCACCGGGAGAGTGAGAGAGAGTGTGTGAACAGGGCAAAGAGAAGAGATAAACACTATCGGACAAGAGATTGGCAGTGAGTTAGAGAGCAGAGGAGGGAACAAGAAGAAGGTGTACATGAAAGACTAGAGGCGAGAGTGCAGCAGGTAAACAAGCAAGTGACGTCTAGACTGGCTTGTCGACCTCATTCTGCAACCTCGTCCCCCGCTTCCTTGCTCCTGATATCTGTTGTTGCTCACCTTGCGTCTCGCATCGCTGCTGCTAGCTCTGCTCTCGAACAACACAGGTGCCTTGGTCCGAGAGGCAAGGAGGAAACATTCGTACAGTCGTGCCTTTCTGAATATATCATGATAGCCCTCATCTTTAAGAACGCGTGGTACATAATCCAACGCTAAAAGCATTAATCTATAACTGTTGGTTTCTTGAAGGCAACTTGCGAAAGTTAAACAATAGCAATCCTAGACAATAGTTTTAGTCAACGTTTTAAACAAAATCGTTTCCAGTATTGCGAACTAATGAGGCACTATCTCTGACGCCGGAACCTCGTTCGTTTAACTGCAGCGCAAGAGATCACGCGTAACGAATGAGTAATTTTGGATAAATATTTACTCATAAAGTTGGCAAATACCATTATCTAGGATTGTCATTGAGTATTTTATCCATATTGGCTTCGAAAAAAGCGTAGAAATCAATTGATGTTTTCAGCGTTTATTTATCTACCATGCACTCTTAAGGTGGTGACGCTAGATGCTAAATCTTATTTCTTGATTGTCTGGAATAACTTCTTTTTAAAAATATTTTTCTGGTTAATGTGGCTATGTTGAGGCACAGGAGATATTTGTGATGAATTTTGAAGATCATAATAGTGTTACATGTTCGTCGTACGTTTGACTTGCTATCATTCTTGAAAGTTAACCTACAATCACTTTGCAATGATTCTGCATGAGAAATTAATGAAAAATTTTATTATTATTTATGTCAAGCAATTTATGGCGAATATATCCTATGTCTTGTCAAAGAGAAAATGGTTATAATACAACTTGAATAAATGTTATGGCTTAAAAGCTGAAAATACAAAAAAAAATCTTTAAACCATTCTACGTAAGAGAGAACATGTGAAAATAGTAGATACTTTCGGGAGAGAGAAAAAAAGTGTTAATAGGAAATAGTACTGAGGTACAGGCGGACATTACTTCTCGTAATGACATTTTAATGTATACCGCAACAAAAATGTATAATGTACTGTAAAGTGAGTGGACTGAAGAGTTAATTAAATAAATAAGTTAGCAACACAATATTTTATTACAATTAAAATTAAGACTCAATTCTTAAGATCCCCTCATAATTGTAACTATACTACTTTCACTAGAAATACGTGAAAATCGCTATCAACAATATATTAAAGAATTGGCGATAATATAAATAATTGGAGCACACGGAGCGCGCGTGAAATGAAGTTTCCACAAAACAAGAGTGTCTATGTATTACGCTGATAGCCTATGTAATATGCATTATTTAATCCATAGTAGTATTTTTCAATAATTAATTCACTAATACAAAATGGTATTGGTATTCGTTTACGCGCAATAAGAAGTATGTAGGCCATGTGTAAAGTTACACGAGCATTTTATAGCGTATGTTACTCAACAATATAACACAGCCCACTCACGGCGCTTGGTTCAACTGTTAACAATTCAGTCGGCGTGTGAGAGTGAAAACGGGCTACAAGGTCGAATTTCTCGCGTGTGTCAAGTACACTCTCGCCTCAAAACAGTCACATACGATTGTTATTTTATTACGTACGTACAGTACTAGGTTAGGGCATACAGAATTTGTAAAGTGTGCACTATTACTGTTTGAAACGTGGTTTCTTGTTTCCATTGAATTTTCCTCTCCTACAAATATTCAAGAGTTAATTGAAAATGTTTCAAAGAGTATTTTCATCCATAACAGTCGCCGTACACTTGCTGCTATTAAATTTGTGGTTGTACTGAATATCAATGCGTGTAACATTCATTTCTCAGCTATACGAATGTTGACGATTTAACGGACGGAATGAGTGAAGCTACTGTATGCATTTTTATGGTTGTTTGTACCCATTCAAACACATATGGTGACGTAATGTTCGCTTTCGAAGCGACCGTTAAGATAATTCCTCGCCTGGCACATGGACGGTGCTGTAGCGCGTCACATATATATATATATATATATATATATATATATATATATATATATATATATATATATATATATATATATTTACGTGAAATAGCTTAACTTGTTCATATAACGTTTATATACGAAAATAAAACACACTTTAAATTATACATTTCTATAATTTATCAGATTATTTGTAAACTGTTCATTGCGCTTAAGTAGGAAATCTCTGCTTAGGAATTGTGTATAACCATCTCAGGTTTACCAGTTATCATTAAGGGCGCTAATTCTCGGCGTCTTTGGGTCCAACCCGCCCCAAATCACAGACGTACAGGATTGTGTCGCAGTAACATTATTGAGACTGGCACAGTCAAATGAGCGACACGCTTGGCTGCCGAAGCACAGCTACAGATATCTACGTAAAGCATTGAAACATGTTCACTCTAAAAAATAGTTCGTGAATTTGCCACACGTGCGTATAGGAGCGCTAAGAAAGTAGGTATGGTAGAATTGTTTCCCAGACATCCAAGGTAGCACTAGTAAACTCTTTTAGAAATCCGTCAAATGTATACTAAAGTTACCAGACTTGTATTGGAACGGTTGTAAAACTTTGTATTTACAAGGCGGAAGTATGGTAACTGTTACACACTGCGTTCAGGTTAATTTCATCCTAAACATCTTAGGAAGTCATTTTTACAGTGTTGTTGAAAGATTATTTCTACCAAAAATCAGCGATTTCGTAATAAAAAAATCTGGTGAGGAAACACCACCAAAACTGGATACTTTTTTTTTTTTTTTAACTATGTGCGGAAATGCGACCTTTTGTATCGCGGTTCATTTTCACCGACAGCACCGTCATTTTTATTCGGTGTTAGATGTAAAAGGTGAACAGCGCAACAGCGCGTTACATAATAGGAGCGAGCCAGTCAGCTGGGAGTGGCACGGAGTCTGAGATCTCTTATAACCAGGCGCGCCACTGCGAATAATGAGAAGAGTTGCACTGCGGGACTCACTATAATTACTGATGAATAAGCTGATAACACAGCGCACGAAGAGTACACGACTGCTACCGAGAAGTAAGTAGGCTAGGCAGACAACCTGAGAAGTGTGCATCAACTGCCGTCAAACTATTGTGCGATAGTAACAGGTGACCCCGCATTATTCTGGCATGTCATTAAAAAATAAATTCTTAACGCACTTTTTTTTTGCCATTTTCAGGTTATTCACTTCCCACTTTCTTTCCCACCATCTCAAAAGAAAACCATCTGTGCTGAAAACTTGAAACTTGTCACTTAAAATGAAACTTTCATTACAGCGTTGGATACGGCGGGGGGGGGGGGGGGCAGTTTTCTACCTGTAGCAAATAGTATTCTCCTTGTAGAATTCACCTTATTTTGTACATTGGCTTAAAAATGGACTCATGGATTTTGCATTACTCATAAAAACCACAATTGTACTATTTTTTTTATTATTACTTACAATGTAAACTTACTGGCATACATTTTGAACTGTAATGCGATAATTTATATGCGTAAACATATTTTGAAGTGTACATTGGCACAAGGGCACATGTCGAATAGTTTCGTAAATAAAAAACGTATCTTACTAAAACAGTGGAATAGCACAGCCTCTAACTCAATTTTAATAACATAAGCGTGTTTATGTAAATGATGCATGCTTGTCAGTGAAGTAAACTGTACGCTCACCAATCTTAAGCTCTTTCATGGTCAGATTCAGCAATAGACTTAGCTTATTGGATTGAGTCGTAAGGAAGGGAGTGGAAGACCTTTGTACGCAACAGTGGGTGATATGCAGTCTCTTTTCCCAACTGGACACTGGAAACTATTAATTTTTCTCCCGAAATTTTCCTTATGGGCTTCCTGTAGAAAACCTTACGAACGCATGCAAATACGTAGGCACGTTTAAGTTTGATTGTGATCCCTCCATTACGGACAGTCGAGTAGATCACTGTATCGTCGCTGCTATGATCCGAGAACTATCCCCCGACGATCAGAACCGTAGGTTAGCGACTTGTGGAGGCATGGCGGACGTTGCCAACAACAGGTGGGTGTGTCGGAATGACCTCTTTCTACCCAACCAGGGGATGACGGCCACCTGCCGAGATCCCTGGTTCAAGGCCGACACCTTGGTGAGTCACCTCACCGTGGTTTTGGCCAATTAACATCTCTATTACACGTTCCTACAGTTTTTTTTTGTGACACTTAAGTGGTCCTCTCTTTCCGCAACTGCAAATTTACTTCCATCCACATACTTATTTTGCATGATAAACACGCCTGTCTTTTCTCCTTTCATTTCGAGGATCTCATTATAATATTTTAAGCTTGGTAAGATGGCCGAAGACGGAGATTTTCGGTTCGCGCCCCCAGAATTACATTGCAGACTTTAAGTATAATTGTGATTCACATCTGTGTTGATAACTGACAGGTAGCTTCAAGTTACGTGGAATGAGTTAAATTTGAACGGACATAAAATAATCCGCTGGATTGACCTCTCTCTTGTATGAATGTCAAGCAAGGGGTTTTATCCTACCTTTATTTTGATTCGCGTTTATAATTCTTTAATATATTTAAATATCTTTGTTTCTCTACAAATATCATTTGAGCTTTACCTGAACGAATGAAGCAGTTATTTAGTACATAATTACTCATGGTATACTTAAAAAAAATAAATTGGTGAATATTTTACGTCGATGGAAATCTAGAAACAGTATACATTACATGTACGTCGTTCCTTCCGCCGACGAGCGCCTGTGTCGGTTTACTTTCACGCTCCTCGGAAATACTCGGCAGCATTCGTTTATCCTCGGCGATTGAGCGTAACGGCAGCGCAACACATTTTCGTTTTATTGTATTTTCCTAACCTAAGAAAATCGTCCTTTGATTCAGCGCACAGTATTATAGGCATCTGAAAGAATACTTAACACACTTAAACCAACTAAAATTAATTTAAACTAACCGTCACAAGGGGCGGCGATAGAATGGTGCCTGGCACAGTCGCCGAGGATGAACGAATGCCCCCGAGCAATTCCGAGGAGTGAGAAAGTTAACGTATACCAAACTAAGAATAATTATACTACAGATTGGAAAGATCAATGTTATAAGTTTGACACAGGGAATATTTCTGCTGTTTGAGTGCTGGTGTCGGTAAGAGGTGTAAACAGACCAATCACAGAGCTTGCCTGAATTTTAAGTTCTACGACGTTGATAATATGAAAGCCAAAATTTATTTGCTTTCTACTTTAAAATTAAAGTAAATGACATGCTTCTTTTCCAAGCCTAATTAAATTAAATTTTACAATAGTTTCGTTTTTTTTTTTTTTAGACCCGTTAGCGATAGAAGTGCAACTAGTGGCAGAATTTTTCTGTGTGCCAAACTCTTCCATAAGAAAACACGTTTTCTTTCCAACCTGTAGAAGAATTAACTTTAAGTGCGTTGAACCCGTAACAATTCATAATTTATATTTATGCCAAACACTACTCTACTTCTACAAATATGATAAAAAAAATTAGGTCCCATATTTTTAGCATAATCACCTATCAAAGTCGCAAAAATGGCTGTTGCAGCGCAGCCAAAATAAAAAAAAGTAATTAACTTGCAGAAACAAGGTAATTCATATTGATATCAAATTGTATGGGCTACTTCAAGACACTTTTTCAAATACAAAGGGTTACATTTTTTAATTTTTTAAAAATTCCTGAAAATGAGTACAGTTTTGCATAACTTTCACTTTTGGCTACTGCTAAACTTTTCAAAACTAACATTTGTCAAACAAGTCATGAAATGCATTGATACCCTGAATTTCAGTTCTTGTAATTTTGAATTCATTAGTTAATTGCTTTTTTTTTACTTTGGCTATACTGCAACGGCCATTTTGAGACTTTGATGAGTGACAATGCAGAAAAGGTCGTAACCTTTTTTTATTTGGGAAAATGACATGTCATCTGATGTGTAAAAGTTGAACAGTGGTTGGCACAAATTTAATAAAAATGAGATTTTATGGGTTCAACCTGACGTCTATTCCGCCTCAGGCCACACAACAGCACCTACTTGACCACGCAGCGCGGCAGTGTGTCTGCTTCTGACTTCACACGTCTTCATTTCAAATGTATATTTTTCCTGTTCGTAACCAAAACCGTTGTGTGTAATGATTCACTTGTTAACAGGTTAAGTCAGTACTGAGTTCTCGAAACTTTGAATTTACAAAAATATCTGAACTTTGTTTAGGTTGATCAAAGTAGAATTTCAGGTGGTCACGTAACGGACAAAAACAACACACGTTTTCACCGAGCGAAGTGGAGCGACGGTAACACGATGGGCTCGCATTCAGGATCCGGGTTCGATCCCCGGCTCCGGACATCCTGATTTCGGTTTTCAATGGTTTCCCGAAATTGTTGCAGGCGAATGCTGGGATAGTTCCTTAACAAAGGCCATGGCCGACTCCTCTCCCAGCTCCTGTCATTGTTTCAAGTTGTGTGTCACCGTCTGTTAAGACCTCGCTGTCGAGGAGACGTAAAGCCCGCACTTATCTTACATCAAAACACTTTTTTGACTGTGGTACTGCGAACACGGTGGTTGCAAGTTACGGCAGCTCTACCCAACGTTAATTCGTGCATATGTGGTGCGGGAGGGAGCTCAGTTATCCGTAAACCACGACAACTATTTTTAACTTTAATATTGCAACTCACGAATAAAAAGTAAACGTCAGAAGTTCACGTCACTGTTTTAGTGAACAAAATGCTAGCCAATCTCCTAATCACTTCAGTACTGACTTTGCGTTAATGAATATATACCAGCACCAAAACAGAATCGGTAAGCTGCAGGGTTTTCACTGGGTAACCTTTTGTTTTTAACTTTTAAGTAAATTATGTGCACTTTGACAAATACGATTTTTCTCTATCGGTCTCTATGAAGTTACGACTTCTAAAATAGAGAAAAATGAGCAAAATCTTCACACAGGTAAACAAACAGTCTACCTTTAACAAGTAAATAAATACTCTAAGCAACACTATCTATCGAGAGTTCGCCGTGGTCTGGTGATAAGAGTCGTCGGTTCGATTCCCGTAGGAACCACCCAATATTTTAACTGTGGTGCAGGTATTCAGGTATTCCTTTAAGCGTTGGATATCGCGTAAAAAAAGCGGAATCACATACAATTTAAAATCATACAATTTTTTATACCTAGTAAACATTAGTATCTTTACTTTTTCGATTAGTGGATTTCTCTGATGCGGTGTATATTGTTCGGAAGATTCCAAATAGAATAGTTAAAACAAATTAATTTAGTGGAAAGTCACTGACAATTAGTAGCCTAATTATTCGTAGTTTACAATTCAAAGTGCGCAAGCTGTGGAAGTCACTACTTTTAAATACTTAAATACACTGTTATATCCGAAAGTGCTCATATCTTTCACCAACAACAAAACACGCGACAATTTTTTATTCAATCGCATAGAACCGCCTCGCTATCCTCATCTGTATTGTTATCTTTCTGTTATTTTTTCTTTGCAAAGAGTAAAGGGCGATAAACCCTAATGAAAGCAGTGGTCTGACTAATGAAAGTGGCCATACATTTTGGAATGTTATATTGATCCTTCATAATTAAACACACAAAAAGCATACGTCATCGTATTTTAATCCGGAACACTGGTATGCCTGAGTTATTACCAGGCTATTTCCAATCATTTGATTGTTTGCGCCATCCGGTGTTTTTTGTTTGTTTTCGCTTCCCGATTTTATCCCTCATCCTTCGTGATCCTAGTCATGTGTTTCGGCCGTCCTCATTTCGGCTTAGCCTTCATTTTTTATTTATTTGTTCCATTCCCCGCCGTTCCAGCAGCATTGCAATTATCGAAGGCCACAACATTTGATAATTCACAGGAAACGGCTATTGGAATGAAATATGATCTCTTCGCGTATTTACAATACAGTATTTAAGCGTTTAAAGGGCCAGTAAATTTTTTTTACATGTAAAACATAAGCGATTAAACTGTAGTTATATTTAAGCAAACTGTGATACGGTAAAAAATTTAAAATCATATAACAACTTTATATATTAATTTTATAGCTGAAAATATATGTAAACCCTGCAGGAGTTGTAGCCGACACTGACATCCAATCTGTATACATAAAAGAGAACCCTGACTGACTGACTAACATATCAAACTGCAGCCCAAACCACTGAACCTAGAATCGTGAAAGTATTTGAGTGGTTTCCCCTCAGGCCGCAGGCGAGCACTATAAGAAGGGATTTTTAAAAATTCGACCTCTAAGGGGGTGAAAAGGGGTGAATTGTATTTTCGATAAAACGTCGATAGAGCTCGAACCCAACGGCCTATCGTCGTGATGTTTACTTTAATGGGGCACACATAAAATGTATATTAGTTCATTTCAGGATTCTTCGATATTCAACATTTAAGGGGGTGAAAAGACCTTAAATGGGTTGCCGATTACTGTCGAAATCTATGGAATGCTTCGGGAGAGACAGTTGGTTTTCGCTTCAAAATGTTGCTTACATAAATATCCAAAATGTAGTTTCAGGATTTTTTGAAATTCGAGCCCCAAGCAGTAAAAAGGGGATTTATTTTTATGAATCTCTATATCACTAGAACACAATTCGCTATCCTCATGATATTTACTTCAATAGGTTACGTATACAAATGACTACGACCGGAATCCAAGACGTTTCAAAAATCTTTAATTAAGGTGGTGAAAATAAGAGAAATGTGTTTTCAATTATTCCTCAATATCTATCGAACCAATCGAGAAATCGAAGTGCTCTTTGTTTTAGATTGATGATTATGTAAATATCCAAAATACCATTTAAATATATTTTCCGTATTCTGCCCTAAAGAAGTAAACATGGGTTAAATATGTTTTCTATTCACTATATATATATATATATATATATATATATATATATATATATATATATATATATATATATATATATATATATATATATATATATATATATATATATATATATATATATTTGATCCTATTGATATTTATATATTGACGTGATTTTGGTTTGAGATTGATGCTTAATCAAATACCTGAAAAGTAATTTCACGAATTTTCTAATTTCTCCACCCAAGGAGTTGAAAAGGGGTGAAAATTGATTACATGTTTTTCCATTATTCGTCGATATATCTTGATCCCAGCGGGCTATTTTGTTTTTCACGTTCAGGAGACACCAGTAAAGTAGTATAAAATGTGATTCAATGTTTTTTTGAAATTCAGTCTCTTAGCAGGTGAAAAGACTTGGAATGTGTTAGAAAAATCTTTGATATAGATAGAACCCATCAAGATATTCAGTTTAATTTTGCTTCAGGATGATTATTAGGTAAGTGGCCGCAAAAACGATTTCTAAGTTTTCAAAATTTGAACTCCCAGTATTGTACAGGGGTGATATGTGACTTTTATAAATGATGAATTTTGCTTTGGCTGAATGAGCTATCGTCATGATTTTCACTTCGTTTGTATACTAAAACAAATATTTAAGGTACGAAATTAAAGAGTTTTCGAAATACGACACTTAAAGGGGTGAAAAGGCATAAAATTTGGATTCTATGAGCCGATGATACTTATCGAACCAGTAGTGATATTGAGGTGGTGTTCGCGTCAGAATTATGCTTACAAAAGTACCTGAAAAAAGTAATGCAAGTTCTTTTTACTTTATAAGAAAACATAAAGGAAACTTAAGTTTGTGAAACATTCAAGACAGATGATCCGAAAAGCAAGTACGACCAGCGAGAAATTAATTATACAGGAGTTAATTGTACAGTTCTATCGAGACGTGTTGTTGTACAACCTCTATGAGCCCAGGAAATTAATAATTTTCATGAATAATTTCGACGCTATGTGGCGCAGTTGTTTATAGCTCCGATCTATTATTACGGAGGTTCTGGGCTCAAATTCCTTTAAGGGCTGTGCAAATATGCAAATCCGACACACAAAGACATATTAGAAGATTAAATTAGTGCATTTTGAATGAAGTTCAAAAGTGGTTAAAATGAATCACGCTGTAGTTCATTACAAGGACAACCATTGTAGTTTTACAAGGAATTTCTGTGGCAACTGGGTTTCTAAAGATTTTCTATGTAAAAGTACAAAGATTTTTTTTAACAGTGCAGTTAACTGTATGATCATGTGATAATTTCACGACACAAGAATAGGGACGATAACTTTTTGGGTTGAATTGTCTTCGTATCGTTTTGTTAAAAATCACAGCCACTGGTTCATATCACATTGCTGTACACCGCTCTACTGGAAGCAAGACTCTATGCTCTTTTCTTGCCTTGCGCATATGGACGACGAGGTATTTTCTTTCTTCGGTGCTGAAACCGTGCAGAAAATATCCTCAGAAAGGCGGAGTCAAACGCCTACTTGTATAAGTAAGACCCCCTCCAAATTTGGAAGCTGGTAATTTCGAGCTCTCACGGCCGGAAAACACACCAGACTGAGCTCGATCAGAGGTCGTACGTTCCGAATGAAGGCGTGAACTGTACGGAACGGGTTTCAACAGCCAGAGGGCGCGGCCATAAATCCGCCGAGGTGTGAAATGGGTGAAGGAAGAGCGCGTTGCCGCCGGCGAATTGACTTGGAATCAGCTTACTGTAAGTGAGGCGACGGTCCGGTCTCCAGCAGTTTCACGATCATAAAACCTGGAGTGGAGCCTGCAGGGAAAAAAGGAAGGAAAACAAGGTCTTTCTGAAAGCGGTTTGCGGTGAGATCACATTACAGAAGGATGCTAAAAAATGTGTGTGTTTTTCACACAGAGAGGAAAAAAATTATACGCGTCCCCTTCAATAATTAGCATTTGTAAATATTGCTGTTTTTCTAATTCGTATAGTTAGTCTAATTGTTAGAAATTTAATCTATAATTTAATGTTTTTACTATAGGAAGGTATAAATAATAACTACTATTCGTTGTGTGTTCACCGCAGTAAAATAAATTCACTTAAAACTAGCTTCCAGAATTTTTGGTTAGATTGCAAAAATATTGTAAAATTTACAGGAAATGCTTAAAAATATATTAATATGTATGTACATTACAAACATTTTCGTATACTGTAAGGTACTTAAAAAAAAAATATTGGTTGTCTGTAAAGTCGGTTTACTGACGATAGTTGAACGTGACAACGTCTTAAGAAAATACTGATGGAATGGTATCATTTTTCAAAAGAAAATTTTAATTTCATTTGTTTAATAGATTTGGATGTATATAGAGAAGGAAGTAATTGGAAATCACAATGAAATTGATCAAGTTATATTTATTTG
>PNEQ01115221.1:43718-76506 GCA_003012365.1 Medauroidea extradentata | reverse complement strand
TCGATTGTACTTCTTTGTCGCTCGTTCCGCGCTCTCGCTTGCACTTCAAGCCTTACATGGAACGCCTCAGAGCGAGGTAACGCCGCATGAGTCATGTTTTTTCGTGCGTGCAGCCGGCTCTATCGAATTATAAGACGTTGTCACGTCAAAACAAGTATTGTTTAGCTCAAAATAATTCGTATACATTAACAGCTAATTTCTTGAACATTTTACAATTGTGTGAAGAGGCAGAATATAATTTTTCCTAACCAGTCTCTAAGGAAATGTTTTGTCAAAGTACGAAATATTGTGTGAAATGTGATGGTCCGCCGAAATTTATTTTGCTTCACATCAAACACACTGCACATAAGAAAGTATGTATTACGTTAGTCTTTAGTACTACGTTTAGGGTAAACTTCAATCGAGATTTAACCTGCAGTGGAGTCAACTCAAAAGTGAATGTATAGTGAACATGGATTGACGAAATGTGTTTATGATAAATATTATGATCCAGATTGAACTGTAAACAAGATCGAAGTTGGAATCAACCTGGAATTAAAACGTAATAATACGATCTATCTGCGACAATACGAAGCAGAGAGCACATGACGAACGAAAAATAAGAATTGCTCCAAATAAGGCATTTCTTCATGAGACATACCACTTGTTTTGTTCCATTTCACTTTATAAAAGCCGTTTCTCTTTACAAATACTAGCGTTTAACGCTTTATTTAAAATTATAATGTGTTCTCTGTTCTTTTGTAACCTAACCACAACACACAACAACGCAATATGGTGGCAACTTGGTCTTGCACGTTTTCTTTTCAGTCCAGTCTGCGTTTACAGTAAAGTCTCAATCCGGATTCTTCACTCCAGTCCACCTCAACAAGTGGAGTGGATTATCTCGCTTCACTCCTACTTCAGTCCCCAACAAAATGTTTATATTAAAATCTCAATCTGGATTCCTCAGTTCACTCCAGCTTCAATCCGAATTGAAATTTTTCTCTAAACGGCTTACATAAGTTATTTGAAAACATTAATGACCTCCGATTTTATTGTTGTATTGGGTCTAGACTGATAAATGTTCTGACATTAGTTTACAAGCTTTTTCTGGCAAAGGTACAAAAGAAAATGTATTGTGTGAATCATTGCATTTTAATCATAACGTGCAAAAATTTATTTAGTATAGAAGTCATACACTTCCTTTCCTTTTTTTAGATATAAAATCCATAGCTAATGACGGCCATGCAGTGTGCCAGAATATGACTAGTTGTTCTCCCTCGCCGGGCTGCCTGGACTATGTTCCCGGTAATGTCGGCAGCTGGCACCGGCGCCAGTAGTGGCCTCGCTGTGGCACAGAGGTGCCCCGGGGTAGACGGCGCGGCCGGTGGCAACGGCTGTGGTAACGGGGAGATCAAACACCTTCACCATTACCAGAGTAGCTGCCACCGACCCAGCCTCTGCGCCGTCTGTCTTCGTGTCTGTCGCCTGCTGTCCATTGCTGCAACTGTAGATCTTCATATACATATCCTTGCACGGCAACTTGATCCTACCAAGGTCGCGTTCTGTCCGTGTTAAGGCCATGCTCTTTAATGTCTACTCTACTGTTTATGCGATAGTTATTTTATTAAGATTAAACAAGAGCAGATATCAAAAATCTATCTAGCAGTTTTGTTTAAAATGTTTTTTTTCCGCAACAGCTAATTTTTTCAAAGCAAGCACTTACACGAATTCGACTAAAAAGTCAATTCACCAGAATTTTATTGATTACACGAGTAGCTAAAACCATAGTATTTACTGACTTGAAAAAATCAGCCAACCTTGAGAAGACGATTTTAAACAAAACTGCCATACAGATTTTTTATATCTGCTTTCGTATAAGCGTAAAATATTAATATCGCTAAAAATTTTTAAACTAGATTACCTGGCCTTATGAGCTGTTTTGTTAACCCCCAAAACGTGCCTTGAGCACGAGTTCGTATACTGAACAACGTGAAATGGGATGAGGAATTGAAGAGAGCACTTGAGCACTGGTGAAGAATGAAGTCAGGCGAGTGCGGAATAAAGGTCGGGGAAAACAGGAGTATTCCGAGAAAGCCCGTCTGCCAACGTTACCCACCTGCGAAAATCGGATATGACCCCGTAATGCTGTGGGCCATGGTGGGAGACGAGTGGTCAGTCCACCGCTGCACAGCAGCGAACCCCCTTAAATGCGGTGATTAATGACTGAAAGCGTTATACCCTTCGGCTGTATACGCCCTGTGTTCGTTACCCGAACAGTTGTGGAGAATCGCCCAACTGTAAATTAACTCCGGCGTCTCGTCCTCTTTGCGGCGCATAATTACGAGGAGTTTAGCCATTATAAATTAAATACAACATGATTCAGCGCCTTTTTTTATTATATCATGCAACATAAATTAAATAGGACCGTGTCTACTTATGACAGACAAATTCTAACACACGACGCAATATTATCTCCACACACCTCAATACAAGTCGTGATAAATATATTCCGAGGTGTATTTGTTCTGCCACATCAATGTTATATTGACAAATGTTTTCCACTGAAATGCTTTGTAAAAAGTGAATAACTTTTATACAGTACGTACTCTAATCAATGAAACACATTTGCCTGTTGTTGAACTAAAGTCATTTCCATTCCGTGTGTAGGCTATTCGCGACAAAGCAAGCACTCTAAAAGCCGTTATATGTTTTTCTTTAAGCTAATTTATATATTTCATCCCGTTATTAATTTAAAATGTATACACAACAGTGTTACAAAGCGTGGTGGGGCAGTGGTAAAACACTCGCCTTGTATTCGGGAGGGTCCGGGTTTGCTCCCCGGTTCCGGCCATACTGATTTTCCCGGGGTTTCCTAAACCACTCCAGGCGAATGCTGGGAGGACTAATCAATAAAGGCAATGGCCGGTTCCTCTTCTAGTTACTGTCTGCGTTTTAAATTGTACGTAACAGTGTCTCTAATGACATTTCTATCGACAAAACGTAAAGCCCATTTACCTTACATTATTCTAGGAAATGTGCTCTTGAAAAGTGCTTACTTTACCAAGAATAGGCACTATTATTAGAGATAGTGCCACCATATTTTGCTAAACAGTTACGTGGCCTGCTTCTTGTTTGATTGGCACCAGTGTTGTCATTGGCCCAGTCAGATATGGACCAAGGAGATCACACATATAACCTCCTTGCTAGAGACACGCCAATAACAAAGATACACGTCAGATATGGACATATTTAACTGAAACCTAGCAAGTAGTCAACTTTTACCGCAATAACTAACTACTATGAAAATCATGACCAGGTTGAGGACCCGATAGGGGGTTCCAGACATCACAACTCCAATACAATACCAATATAACTAAAAAAAAAATTTTTTTTTTAGTTATGTACTGGGTGAAATACAGGGTAGTTTTTCTCTACCTAAAAACACTAATGAACCAATAAAAGCATTCGCAACATTTAAAAAAAATTGTTTTGAAAATTTTTGCCAAGTAACAGTAATTACTGGTCCATGACTAACATTTATAGTATTTATGCTGCATGTGGATAAACAACAAATGTTGTGTTTCAGTGTAATACCAATATATTTTGAGTTGTGCTGATATTACACTGCCATCATCCAAAAATTGAAAGTTTGTATGTGCAAGTGCATTTATCTCAAAATGACATCTTTTGAGATATGTTGGTATTGCATTGAGGTGTGATAGCCTATATTGAGCACTTTATAAACTCCTAGTTGTTTTTTTCTTTCAGTAAATTTATAGTTTGCAGTCAATTTTCAATATAAATAAAGTAACCTGAAGTGTATAAGTAGATTGTACCGCACTCTAAATTTAATGTCGGAAGTCTCAGTAAATAATATTTTTTTAATAATCTTTCTAGACAAGGTGGACATCAAAAGTGCGCAATTTATTACGAACAACCTATAGTTGTGTGTGGTGTTATAAGGATGAATTTAAGCTTTTCTTCTCTTCCCGGGGCATGAATTGTGATCTGCACCGCCATCCTCTCTTCCCGCATTCATCCCGACAAACATTTTTGCTACCTCCGGCGCCCCCTCTAACCCAACGCTCGGGGCAGGCTGCCTCCCTTCCCATCTAGATCCCTACTACGAGATAAATCAAGCGCCAAAACGCAGGGATTGTCTAGTGAAGTAGCTACGTAGGTGTCCAGAAACAAACCTGTAATGAGAGCCCAATACAGCTGCCGCACGGGCATTGGTGCAGCGAGTTAGGAGAAAGTGTTTGTAAGAGATGCTACAAGACGTGCGTTCGGTATATTTATTTACGAAATGAAAACACGTTTCAAACCACGCTTCTCTATTTTTTTTTTTTTTTTTTTTTTTAAGATATCATGCTAGAAACATGGTTTTGGGGCATCTCAATACTACCAAAAAAACGGCTTTTCCAGACTGCTGGCACGTAAAAAATACCAACCAGAGAAGCATACGCTGAATTTGACACTTTCCATAAATAAAGTAATAGGGTAACCGCTTCAAGTCCCATAGGGAATGCCAATGACCGAAACAATGCACGCCATCTTCGCGTCCCGCGAATATAGGCGACACGGTTGTTGACGCAAGAGGCAGTCTAGCTCGTACCACCTGACAGTTTCCGTACTTCAGACGAGGCATCTAGCGCCCGCTGTATACGGCTCATGAGCACACCACGCGAAACCAGGGCTAATTGGAGACGAACATGTTAGTCGCAAAATGTTGTACGATGACATTTTATATAAACAATTTGGCAACATAGCACTGTAGTTAGTCCCTTCTTGTACTGCACAGATATCTTACTTATCTTACTACTACTGTTCTTACCTGCGTATCATGGTTGCAGGTTGAAATCCTGAACTGTCCAAACATGATTCTATGTTTACTTGACGTAACATACCTATGCGTGGAGCGCAAGACGGGACTCTCTCCGTGCAGTGTTGCCGCGTAGTGCACGAAAAATGTACGAAATTTTTATATTTACATTTTCGTCTCCAATTTGGCTCAGGATTAGTGCGGTGCGTTTGTTTCTGGTCATCCAGGGTAGCGGCAACAGAATGTAGAACGCCGACTGTGGACTGTTGTTCGGCTCAGCCTGCTAACAGGACACGACAGTTTCTCGGCGAAACTGAGTCAGTTCCGCCTGGCGACTTCGCCTCTTGCGCACAGCCTGTGAAGTGTGACACCAGCGAGTGAGGAAAACACACCTATATCTCCAACACGCCGTCAACGCTTCCGTAGCACATCCGTCGCAATTCCCGCCTGCTGTGCGTACTCTGGAATATCCTGTACAACTGCACGATGAATGGTTTGTGTGTGTAACGGCGCCACATGGAGGAATTCGCTCGAAATACGCTCGACGTGCGTCAGTGATGTCACAGAATATGTAGGAATACAGAAGTGAAATAGCTGGTAAGATGGCAAACTCGGTCACACGGACCAGCAAAATGACTTCCCTGGCCAGCAACATGGTGGAAACTCCTACCGCCAATCAGCGTAAGACAGCTGACCTGCTAGCCGGCAGTCAGGCCAATAGGAAACCTGCCGTAGCATTCAGGATCCGGGACTGGTATCAACAGCCTCGGGCAGCCAATAAGCGGCGAAGTTTGCCCGTAGCAACGAGCTGCCACGTCATTTCACGTCTGGATATTATTTAGTCTGTGGCGATGTCTTGAGAGTTGAGGTCGGAGGTTGGTTTGTTTTGCAACCGGATCATGGTTGACCAGACTCGGTCTGAAGTGTTCTGCATTGGAAAAGGTCACTTCTACGACCTCGCCATTTCACCGAACATATTTCCTACTCTTCCCCTTACTCCTTCACCACGAATCACCGCACACCTCCTTTACAAATGTTCTGTCAACTGACGAGGTCGTAAAACTGACAAAGCCACTTCTGTATGAATTACTAGCTATGTGCGAAATTCGCGTTATTTACCGACACCAGACTAGATTCCAAACGGCTGTAGTGTCGTTCGAAGTCTTTCTTTGGCCGAGAATGTCGTGGACTGCTGTGGAGAATGCGCCTGTCCAATAATCATACTTTCCACGGTATAATCACCAGTCTACCGTTAATCGCAGAAGTATATGACATCACTAATGATAATGGTTACAGACTGTGAAATTTTCACGAATTCAATGACCTGCATGTTAGAATCAAATATCCTATGCATACTGAAGAAGTCCTGTCTATTCGTTCATTGTCTGCTGTTCCACTGAGTAGCAGCTAGTGGACAAATGGTCGGGTCTTGAGTATGCATAGGATATTTGATTCTAACATGCAGGTCATTGAATTCGCGAAATTTCACCATCTCTAATGATGCGGTTTATCGCTGGAAAACTCGACTATTTGCTGGGTTTCAACGCACGTTCGCTAATTAAAAGGTTACTGTCTTTCGCTTATAAACGGAACTACCATATTATTTGACTGAACATATAAAAATCCCACTATTGTAATATTTTATGCCTGCTATTGGTCTGCAGACAGCTACGTTATATCAGACATGTATCATCCAATCATACATCTCGCAAGAAACCACAGTGTTTTCAAAGGTATGTTGGCACAACATTTTTTCGCGCTATTCCATCACCTTCTAGACATCACGGAAAATACTCCTGACCAATGCGATCACAGTTCCTACTCTGATATGCTCAGGACAGTGTATCCTTATATTGTCACGTAATAACATGAATTATACAGGTATCTATATAGATAACGTGCTGTGAATGAAGGGACGAATCCCGCACTCCACCTGGCCTGAGTTCACTCGCTGGGACATCAGCCAAGTGCAAACTGCTGAGGCTGTATTGTACGCAGGACTTTGGATTACAGCCTGTGGTTAGTTGAACCCGCGAAATGTTCTGGTCTCTAGCGATATCTGCTAAGGAATGGAATACAAAAAACGTTACATGAGTGTGTATACCCACTTCGTCATCCATTATTCTCGTGGTGCCGCGGTGGTCGAATGGTCAGACCAATGGCCTCCCACCAAAGCTATCTGGGTCGATTCCCGACGGAGTCGGTCTCCGGATTTTCATATGTGGAACTCGTGCCGGACGATGCCGTTGATCGTAGGATACCCTAGTAGACTGCACGCCAGTTTAGTAATTTGCGCCTGGAACACAAAATGAGACGTAATGCGCGTGCCTGGGTCGCCCTTAGCACTTCCACGCTTTCAGGCCTCGAACACCGCGTGCTGCTCCACAGAAAAAAATTAATTTAGTATTTCTTACTTATTCTAATTAACTTGTTGAACTTGCCTGGTTTAATTTCCTGTGTTTATGTGAGCAAAGCGTGTATATTGCAATTTTTATAATAGCTTCGTGATTTTTGTTCAATATTTCGGTTTGGATAGTGAAGATATTTTTTCAGAGGTTCCTCCGACAACAAGACCTAATAGAGTTATAATTATTCAGAGGTCCCGCATTCACAAAAGACCCAGTGGTGCCATGCAAATGTATATTTGTGTTACGCAGTGCCAGTTGACAGTCGACCCATTACGTCTACTTATTTTCTATACCCATAATTTCAGGAAACGTTTTCTTCATGCATTTATTGCATTATGATCCGTGACCCAGTGCTATGACAACTTATTTTCTTGAAGAGCCACGTACTTTTGATCAGAAACGTTTTCTAATTAACAACATCACAGAAAAAAATGCTGCTTTCCAACTAGCACATGTCAACTAACTTATAATGATAACAAATTAAGTATTATTTGACTATATTATGTCTAACGTATTTGGTTGTTCATATATTATTTTAAGATGTAAGAAATACTTATAAAATACGAAACACTCTACAGCGTTCCGAAGATGCACTCTCAAAATAATAGCTGAATGATCGTTCTGTAAAGACTTATAGTATGAAATATATAAAAAATATCTCAAGTTCACAATCTTGTATTGCAGACGAATTGGAAGCAGTGTATATAAAAGGGAAAGACTGAATATGATACCTTATCTCCCCTTTCCCCATCCAAGCAAAAAAAAAAAAAAACATTGCCCAACCTGGCTCCAAAAATATCACACATCTCTCGTAGCTGTGCTTATTTTTACTTAATACTGAATATAAAAATCCTGTTAAATATGAATTATTTTATTTTAATTACTGTGAGTATTATTTACGTAGTTAGATGTAGGCCTACATGGTAAAACGTAAATGTGTCAATGTTCACATTTAGTTGTTCCGCCTAAGACATGCAGTTCCTAACCTAACACTGACTATGTCAGGCCAGCATTATTGTACAGAACGTTAACGCAGTTATCAATTTTTCCTTGTATATTCCCAGAGCAGCAGTTAGCAAGTTATGGAGAAACGCATGGCGTGAGGACGTGTGGTGTGGTGACGCACCGCCAAGAAATACGTATCACACGAGCTGACGTCATATCACGTCGAAGTATTGTTGCCCACGCAACCACCGGTTGTGGTCATTTCAGTACATGGCGTCGCAACCATGCGTTTCTTCATAACTTGCTAACTGCTGCTCTGGAAATATACACGGAAAATTGATAACTGCATAAACCTTCCGTACTATAATGCTGGCCAGGCCCAGCGTCAGTGTTACACTCTTAAAAACTATTTTGTAAATGTGTCACACGTGCGTACAGGAGCGCTAAGAAAGTAGGTATGGTAGAATTGTTTCCTAGACATCCATTGTAGAACTGCCATTTTTTTTTTTTTTATAAAACAGTCAAATGTATACAAAAGTTATCAGACGTGTAACAGTTGTGAAAATTAGCATATTTACAAGGCGGAAGTATGGTAACTCTCTTATACTTCCTAAATATTTTAGGAAGTTTTTTTTACAGTGTAGGGTAGGAACTGCATTACTTAGGCGAAACAACTGAATTTGACCATTGACACATATTTACGGTTTACCATGCACACGTAACTACGTAAATAATACTTAAGACAATTGAAATAAAATTATTAATAATGACGCGTCGTTAGCAGTGGAAGGCTTAGGACAAGGAAGAAAAAGTGTTGCAAGAATAAAATACATTAGGGCTTGGTGGCACATTTATTTCTCGCTTCTTTCAGCTTTTTTCTTGCTTCATTAAACTTTTCCAAAAGTACCTTAAAATATTACTAACGCAACCTACTTTTACCCAACTAAAAACTTATCACGTAAGAGATAAAGTGCCACCTATTATTACTAATTTTTTAGTCATGCATGACATTTTTTGTAAGACCTGCTTACCTTAAAAAAACTTCTAGTGCAAAAACATTATTATATTACATCAAAACTCTGATGTAAATGGAATAACAGGGCTAAATTTTGTACGAGTAAACTTGGTGGTCAGTGTTAAATTACCATTATATGATCATAATTACAGAATATTTAAATTTGAGTATTAAGGCCATGCTTTCTAGTTTCAACTTTATTAGTGATAATTTTTTACGCCTAAACAAGAGCAGATATCAAAAAATCTGTTTGGCAGTTTTGTTTCAAATCGTCTTCTCCATGTCGACTGTTTTTTTAAGCCAGTTAATACTGTGGTTTTAGCTGATTATATAATTAACGGAATTCTGGTTAGTTAACTTTTTATCCGAAACCATATAATTTCTTGTTTTGAAAACAATTAGCTATCCCGGCAAAACCCATCTTAAGCCTAAACAATACTGCCAGACAGATTTTTGATATCTGCCCTCGTTTAAGTTTTAAAAAATAACTATCGCAAGCTCAGTAGAAACAAAGAGCGTGGCTATAATTTGTTTTAATCCCCAAATTTTCACTAAAAATTATCATACTACAAAACTCATTTCTTGAAAACAATGTCACTGTAGCCGACGCACATTTTGTTCTCAAAATGCCATAGCAAAATTGACTATTTTTTTTTTTTTTTAAATAATTAAACCACGAGTTTTTTCGCAAACGTTTACGTAAGAATGTTATGTACCAAAGACAAAATTTTATTTTTGTTCGAAGCTGGAAGTTGTCCTGAGTTTACCTTCGCGATACCGCCATTCTCGCCAATAGAGTCTATACGAGGGCTTTTTTGTACTTTTACAATAAAAACCCACTTGCCTTACAAGTATTTCAGACTTACTTGCCCAACATTATTTTTACTGCAGCCACAAGTAAAACGACAAAAGTTCCTGTCTGGGAACATGCATAAACTGTAAATATACAGTAACTGGCATATTGCTGTATTCGTGTAATTCCGAGCAATATCTTATAAGTGTTGCAATAACTACTCGCGAAAAATAAATATTAAAAAATAGTTGGTTATGTCTGCGACAGTAAGTATGGGCGACACTCATGCGAGGATGACGTGAGTTGGTACGCGTACTTGCCGCTCTGTGTCGCAAGGAAGGCAGTGACGTGGCTAGTGTTGCGTGTGACTTTGACACCTGACTGTCTGTACTCTGGGCTAACTGTACTGCCCAGTGAGCTTGGACACCTTACCTAAGTATCTAAGCAAGTATATAAGTTTACATAATCAGTAGGGACACTGTTTTTTGCGAAAAGAATTTTGCCCAGGTTTGTTTCATTGCCTTACGTGCACATCTGCAGCTATGCTTCATGGTAATTTGCAGTGTGTATTTGTGAAGTGACTCTGCCTGTCACAATAACGTTACAGCAACACCACACGTCCGTAATTAACAGGTAGGACCTCAAGACACGCGAGAGTTAAAAACACCCTACCTCCGTCTATGAAGCAGAACTACAGATATTGAACGTGTGGCACTGAAACAAACTGAGGCGAAATTCTTTACGCGAAAACTTCGTGGCCCTATACACAATAACTTACATGGATGTATGTTTGTGACGGAAGCGTGCTTATTACATTCGTCCAATTGCTGTGTAACTTTGATGAGCTGTCGTGCATGCGCCCTCAAAAGTTTGACAATTTTTGTTAGGGTGGGGAGGGGGCAATTAGGGTAGACGGTCAGACCAGGGTACAAAAAATTATTTAATGAAGGAAAAAATCCTTTGGTGAGTTGTGCCAATGCCCGCGAATGTTTCTGCCAATGAAATTTGACTGGGGGGGGGGGAGGTTATGGGACAAAACGGGGTACAGATGTAGAACGGGACCCCCAAAGAATACTGCTTATTAAAATATTTTCAAAACTAAAAGAGGAGGGGGGGCACTACGATGAATGCCGGGCACAGCTAGTAGATCACATAATTAACAAGAGCAAATATTTTTATTTGGAATAAGTTTTTAACTCGTATTTGTTGGTATTATATTTCGTACAGTTTGTCCAGCATCTGCACACTTTGTACTTCAGCACTGTTGATAAGACGCAGTGTTGACGAAAGGAGAGCTATAACAACGTGAGGTTTAATCGAGTTTTCGTGATGACATGGCATCATCACACTCCGTCATCTACACGAAGTGTTATAACTTTGACATTGCTGTTGAAAATGATTATGCTCGACTTGCAGGTTCTTGCGTCGTCGTCTACACAGTATTAACAACTTAAACAGTAAGAAGTAGATTTACAATAGGTAAACAGTAGCTTCACAGTATATTACGAACAATTACGTAAAGGCTTATTTCGAAGGCACGGAGTAAAACAACCGTTACGAAACGTGTAAACAGTACTGCCTGCTTATTTAAAATATCAACTGGCTTCCTGGCAATACAGGCATGTTCCGTGATTGGTTAAACTCACGGTTTTTAGTCAGGGGCGTCATTTCAGGTTTTTCTTGGGGGGGGGGGAAGATTTTTTTTTCGGCGACAGTGACCTTGTTGCATCTTTTTTATTAATTAAGCATGTACAAATTAGAAACTTAAATAATAAAACTTCAGTTTTATGTGCTTAGGTTAGCATTATTTAAACAACAAAATACGGAAAGTATATTTTATATACTTAAAATTCTAGATCCAGAAGGGGGGGGGCATTTGCCCCCCCCTGCCCACCCTGAATGACGCCACTGTTTTTAGTGCTGGTAGTAATTACTGTGTTGTGTATGCTATGTTATGTACAAATTTCACAGTTCTACTGCTTCAGTCGCGTAACGTTCGACAGATTTGGAATGTCAATGTAATTGGTTTGGGAACCGCTTCGACCTGCGTGCTAATTCCAAAACGAGTTTAACGAAACTCCACAATCACGCGACAATTCCGTAAGGGACGTAGGGCCTACTTCGTCTTTAGAATGGCGTCTGTATTCTTCAACCGTCGGTTACTATCGGTAATGTTCGCAATTTATTATACACTCCATCCGACAACAGCGCAAGTGGCGGCGGAAATTTTCCCACGCCAAACTAGTTTATAACAGATCCAATTATATTCCTGACCTTTAGTAGAATTAACCTTACTCCAAGCGACTACAACGTGGAATGCGTTACACATTCCACAACACTCGTACCAAGAATGTAAATCGCGAATACTGGATTAGATTTTTTAAGAGTTTTAGCGTATTTTGTCCCAATTTTCTGGCGCTCAAAGAGGTGAAGCAAAGGTGTACATAGGCTATAGGGCGCGTTGTATGGGAGCATCCAGAACTGAGGGAGTGATTCTGATATTTCTGGTGAGGGGTGACATGATGTGAGTATGGAGTAGCACCGGAATGAAAGGGCGGGGGAAACGGGATGTCCCCAAGAAAATCCACCGACCAACGGCATCGTCCGGCACGATTCCAACAAGCGAAAATCTGGGGACCGACCTAGCAGGGAATCGAACGCGGATCGCCTTCGTGGGAGGCGAATGATCTGACAAATCGGCAACCGTGCCCCTCCCTCCCCCCCTAGATATTTCTGAGAACTATTAACAATATAGTGTTTCAAAACAACCAAAAATAATTTATTTGTGTTTTATATATTACACTACATATGCACACATTAATAGACGCTTACCTCAAGCGACTGAAAAAATGATTTGGGAGGGGAGAGGGTTTGAGAAATCTCGTTTGCCCAGGAGCCCTGAATTTCTGTGAGCGGGCCAGTCCTTGAAAATATAACTTTACTTAATTTAAAACTTGAAGCATTAAAAATTACTGGTTTCGTTCGTCACGTTTTAGTTAGCTATGGTACCAGCTCACAACGCTATAAGTTCCTGGTTAGAATCCCAGTTGTAAGTTTATGTCCATGAGCCGTTAGACTTAGCATGCCCAAAACCTTAGAGACAGCAGATATGTATTACTGCGTACAAATTTTATTATTTACACAGAGATTTCGTAATACTGAGCCGAAAATCTCGGCTATCTTTGTAAGGAGTGTGTTGTTTGTATAATTGAATTTTGTAGCACTGGTTTCTTTAAAATATTGATTTGTTAGACCAGTCGGAATCAGCACTAGGACAGTAGATAGCATAGTAGAGAAAATGTCGAAAACGAACTTACAAAATAAACTGAACGTATTACTGAAATGAATATAAAAACAAACATAGGACTTCGTTTGCGCGAGAAAGGTTGAAAAAAAGGGGGGGGGGGGAGGCACAAAAATAAATGAGTAGAGGCACGAGTATCAGGTTGAACGCCAATAACCTGTATATCACTGTAACTTCTGTGATTAGACGACATCTGTTTTGACATACTTTTGGAGGTTGCAAGCCTGTAGTAAATAATGAAATAATCCGTGGGTCTACCTACATGTACGGTTAGGAGCCAATGGATATTCGACTTTGGCCAGTGTGTGTATAGGACTGAGAAGTCTAGACTGCTACCTGATTAATACGTGAAATACTCGTGACCCTACAAATGAGCAATTTTATGTTCGTTGCATTCTTGTTTGTGTTATTTACTGCCAAATATAAATTTGTATCACATTAATATGTGATGGTGATTTATCGCGAGAAAAGTTGACGGTTTGTTAGGCTTCAATGTAATGTACTCATTTCAGACGCTTTTTCGTTACTGGTGGGACCATATTTGCCTGGGCCAATGGTAATTCTATTCAGGTGCATTACGACAAAATCTCTTTGATTCGTCTGTAAACATCTAGACCAGTCATATATGACAAAACAGAGTCTCGCTGTCAGTGGCGAATCCAGCGTTGCTAGAAGGGGGGACCTATGACTTAAAAAGTGTGTATAGGCTACATACACCCCCATGTCAAAAGCAGGGGGTCCGGGGCTCCTCCCCAGGGAAAATTTTGATTCTACAGACGCAAAATGGTGCTTATTAAAGAGTTTACAAACAAAAAAAATTAATTACATAAGTTAGAAAATTTTAAAATAAATTATGGTTTATAAGTATATATTGCATATAAAAATTAAATCTGAAAAAATTAAAAAATAAAATAAATCTGACCTTAAAAAGGGGGACCATGCCCCCCTCCTAAATCCGCCCTTGCTCGCTATTTTCCATCATGTCTATAAAAATAGCTAAGATTGGAGATGATGGTTTATCGCGGGAAAACTTGACTATTTGCTGGGTTTCAACGCACGTTCAGCTTATGAAAAGGTTACTGGCTTTCGCTTATGTGCGGAGCTGTTGCCCTATTTGACTGAGCCAACAGTAACCTCGCTATTGTAATAATTGGTGCCTGCTATTGGTCTGCAGACAGCTACGTTGTCAGACATATATCATACATCTCGCAAGAAACAACAGTATGTTCAAGGGTGTGTTGGCACAAAATATTTTCGCGGTATACCATCATCTCTAGCTATGATATAACTACAATTCTGTTGCGCTAATGTGATCCACTGTCATGAGATAAGGAAATAATGAGATGTTGTGCACAAAAAATCGATGGTATAGATAGCCTCAGTCCTCCAGTCCACCCAAAAAAATGTACATTGCTAACTACGCCCTCGTTAGGAGAGATGAACACGCAATGAATGCATCACCAGTTGAAAATCGATGCACAAGGATTATGTTACAGTTGTAAACCTCCAAACAACTGTATGATGACTTGTTTGAAGGTCGGGCGAGACGTGTTTGTAGCCGAGGATCTGACTTTGTGACGTCACTTTACGCGCTACCCCCCCCCCCCCCCCCCCCGGCGCCGACAAACACGACAGCGTGCGGCGGAAATACGGCCGTGACCTTGAACGCGATCCATGACACAAGTGTCGGAAACTTACCGCCGCGCGCGAGTGACTCGCCCACACACGCGGCGCTCCTGCATGCCTAGCCGACCCTCAACACGCCTGCACCAATGTCGCCTGATGTACGAGAATTCTCGTATTTGTACGAGGATTTAGGATGATTTACTCCATGTAAGATATACAATTGAGGTGTGTTTGTGTGGAACGATATAAGTGCCAGAAAATCACATTTCGAGGTTTTCCGTTGAAAAAAAACATATATCCTGTTGTTCAAACCGTAGTAAATGTTATAAGTGCCAATATTACATTGTTCTATTCAAACAAACATCCGTAGAATGCACTTGGTATAACTCCATAACTGTTGCCATGGAGAATGATACAAGTTTCATCTGAAGTAATAGTACTAAATTTTTCTGTAACAGTTCTTTGCCCACATACAAATCATGTAAATAAATGAAACACAGTATTCGAATTATAAAAAAATATGTGACAGTTTTTTTCCCTGAAAAACTTTCTCTGTTTGGCACTTATATAGTTTCTCACAAACGCTCCTCAATTGTTGGCATACGAGAATTTCGAGACCAGCCGGGCCGGGTCTGTAAGGTGTTCGTGGCACGCAGGTGTGCGAAAAAAAAAGGTCATCAAAAGATGTGGTACCAGAATTTTGATGCCTTATACGGAATTTTTTTTTCCTTCCTTTACGAGAATACTTCGTTAATGATCTGGCAACCCTGGCCTGTTGCACTACTGCGTTATGCGATGCGGCAGGTGGTGTGTTCAACCTCAACGAACTAGTTTCTTCCGTCGGCTGAGCTGTGTTGCAGTCAGTTGCGATTTAAGGCGGATTCACTTGCATACTCAGGGCGGAATTCGTAGTGCTGATGTAAGCAATACTTGAAACAAGCGCTACTGACATCCATGCCAATTCATAGTGCTCCAGTGCTCTCTAGCCTCCTAGCTAACCACGGGCCCACAGTTGAACATCTAATAAAAGAACTCTAGTTAAATACATGAATACAAAAAAAAAAAGTACTATGAACATAATTTTCAGACCCCTCAAAATCGCTAAATACGGCTTTTTCAGACTGACATGTCTGGTAAAAATACCTCTCACGAATAAAATGTCAGTACTCTTTAATTCTCACAGAAAACTTACCAGCAACGCATTGCGCACCAGCTGAGTGGGTAACACGTAGATATGACTCATTACATCCGCCGTCCAGCAGCACCCTTGGCACTCCATCGATTTTGTGTCTTATACACAAACGCTGCCTGTCTCGGAAGCTATCTACCTATGATGAGAATTAGATTAATAAAACTGATCCTACATAAAAGCATGAAATATTTATACACACTGGCTATTTATGTATGTTATAAACTTTGCGAGGTGATTCATTGTACAAAATTTAGGTATATTATTAAAGTGTTTGGCCGGTGCAAATCTTAAAGAGAGAAATTCTCACTGAAAATTGAAATTGAAAGATAACTTTTGTACAATAACCAAAATTAAGGATAAAAAATAACGACTTTCACTCTACGGTTTTACAGTAATGTTTGAAATACTTTTCGGCTTCATTAGATAATGGGATTGGTCAATAATTTTTTTACATAGAATTTTTTTTTCAGTTGCATTTTTTGTTTAAAAGGCAGCAGGAGATTCCAGTGAATAAAATAAGGACGCCTAGATTTCCCTCTACACGAAGTAAAGTACTAATATACGTATTTGTAGTTTTTTTTTTAACCGAGGGAACTTCCCTTCCTGCCGGTCTGTACCCAATTTCCTGATGCGTGTGAGGAAGAAGGGGTGATAAGGCCTCAGGCAAGTTTAAATTTCTGATATGCATTACAAGCAAGAACGAACTAAGGCCACGGCTGAACACAGAACTACTTCACTTAAGGGACCCCTATACCTGCGCTTTTAAATGCGTTGCATCTAGTTACAGCTATTCTTTTTTTTTTTTTTTTAAAGAAACTATTAAATGCGCATTGCATTTGTATATTTACGAAAAGAACACACACTTTCAACTATATCGCTATAGTTTAGAAAATTCGGAACGTTTTTAAGAAACATAATTTTTTCGGCCCCTCAAAATGATCAAAATTGGGTTTTCCAGACTGCCGTATCTGGAAAATAACAACCAGATTCGAAAAACAGAACTATAGAAACAAGCGTTAGACTTTGAACTATGCTACTCACAAATAAAATAATTTGGTCACTGCTTAAAGTCCCATAAGAAAAAGTAATAGTAAAGCACTGCACGTCAGCTGAGTAGCTTGCGCGGAGAGGCGATAATACATTACATACGTGATTTAATGACACACTTACTAGTCCTGCCTCACACACAAACACAGCCATCTAGGGAGACTCCTTATACATTTTCGGCTTTATGGAGCGGTTACACGAGCTAGGAACGAGTCCAGATCGCAGTCTCTTCTCGTTCAAAGTAAACTGGTTTCATGTGAAGTTTCGAACGACATATTTTCGATGCTTCTCTTTTATTGGCTGCTTGGAGTAACGATCTGTGTAACAAATATGGCTGCTTTTCGGTCCGACATTTTTCACTCGTAAAACTAACTTTTTAGGCGTAAAATAATCACATCCACTTTACAAACAGCAGCATTTCAGTTAGACGCAATATTATATTTAAAAAGTCACGAATGTTGAGTGTAGATGTAATAGTAATTGTAGAGTGAAATTCTAAATGATCTAAGTGCCAAAAATATGCCTTCGAGTAAACGTGAAAAACAGCTATACGAGAGTATGGCGTATTTATGGGACATGCCATCTTTCAACGAACGTAAAAACTATTAAGACAATTATAGGGCTTTAGATCTTACAGCAAAATATAGGCACTGAAACATTGTTATGTTGGCAGCGCAAATATGAAATTAATAAAAATGGAGTTTGTTAACCAGTGTTATCTGCTTGCTTGAGATGGAAACACAGTATTTACGCAGAACTGCGCAAGTTGTACGGTATTGGTATATTAGTATATTTGCTAGCAGTATATTGTTGAGCGGAATACTCATTTCCGAGCGAGGTAGTGTAGTGATTAAGTCACTGGACTCGCATTTGTGAGGACCCGAGTTTGATGCCCGGTCCGATCATTTATGGTTTGTTCGCAAACACTCCGATGCCTTCGAGCTCCGAGGAGCGAGAAAGTTAACAAAACCCAGGCGCTCATGGATGATACCAGGCCCCTCCTCGTATCTCCCCACCAACCACCCACATCTACCCACACGTACAAACATCGAGCACGCTTATCTTCCCCTCCCTAGGCTCGATCATACGAGACTGCTTACGAGCATGTTCTCCTGCCGTGCTACACACAACAAAACCGTGTTCAGAAGCTGCGCTTCAACTATGAACGCCTGTTCCGTAAACCGTAGGATTTAAGTATCTTTTTTTCTACTTCATGGCATTTTTTCTCGATTAGCCAACAACTGGGTCTCGGAAACCGCAGTCTACATCAATTTTCAACGTCATTTTAAGTTTTATATTTGTACCAAGACATATTTTTTTCTTATTTGAGGGGTCGGTCCTCGGATTTTCGCATGTACCAGACGATACCGTTGGTCGGCGGGTGTTCTCGGGGATGTCTCGTTTCCCCCGCCCCTTCATTCCGGCGCCGCTCCATACTCACCTCATGCCCGCTCACCAGCGCTGAAGATCTTGATGTTAAGCGCAGAACCAAAAACCTCACTCACTTATTTGAGACACAAATTGCTAAATTTTGCTCATATGAAATAATTTTCTCTCTCATAGTTTTTATGTAATAACTCGTAAACGTCAAACTATAATACAGGATTTTAAATCACTGCCCAACAGAAACGCAATTTTTTTTAAGAACAAACAATGTCTTTCCTCGGGAAATATTACTGCCTCACTGTGAAGCAGACGTGCTGTGCAGTACGATGTTTTTATTTTATCTCTACTTGTAATTCGGCGTCCAAAAATATTTTTAATCAGTTATTTAGTTATTTTTCCTCAGTATTTTGAAGGCGGCTCTCTACAAATACTGCCAATATTTTTTGTAAGCCACACAGTCGATGGCAACGGCGCACATTTCCTCAGTATTTTGAAGGCGGCTCTCTACAAATACTGCCAATATTTTTTGTAAGCCACACAGTCGATGGCAACGGCGCACATTGGTGTATGTAATGCAGTATTAGCTCTACGCGCAAACTAAAAGACTAGCAGTGTTTTTAAATTGCGTATTCTATTTCGTGTAGGATTGGAAGCGGGGATCATTTTAATACACTTGCACGAAGCGTGATGTTTGCATCATAGAACTGTGTAGGGCGTTTAAATTTCCGCGCCTAACCTCGACAATATGACAACATTGCTAGAGCCGCGATTTTATGGCGAAAAGATTTTTGAAACATTTGGTTTCAATGCGTCATGTGCACACCTGCAGCTCTGCTACATCGTCTGTTGTTGGATGATATTACTCTCACTTGCCTTGGCAAATTATATACGTACAGACTCACAATAATCTTATTCTGATTGGTGCAGTAAAATGAGAAACATGTCTGAACAAAGACACGCTGCCAATAACCTTGAAACAGAACTGCCGATGTGCACGTGAGTCACTGAAACAAAGTGGGGCAAAAATCTTTTCGCGACAGAATCGTGGCCCTAAACATTGCCGACAATGGCGCTGCCCATCACTCGAGGTTCAGTTCGGCTTTTGTGTTCGTTTCGGCGAGTTGTAACTCGAAACTGATCATGATTATTGTTAAAATTACAGATCTGGATCAAACAAGTGGTTTACTGTCAAACGCATGTTTGTTTCTGGGTTTGTTTTCAAATGCGGTTGTTTTTTTTCCCCCTTCGCCAGGATACCGCAGTCTGGAAAAGACGTGTTTAGACATTTTGAGAGAATTACGTTTGCACTTAGCGTAATGAATTTTTAAACTTACAGTGACATTGTTTGAAGGTTTTTTACGTCACTATGTAAATGTAATGCGCGTTAATTTCATAAACAAAAAAAAAAATAGTAACTCGTTGCAACGAATTTCAAGCACTTGTCTTTTGAGGTTTTTTCCTTTCCCCATCAATTTCTTACAAAATTATTGTGACTGTTTTAACATTTCATAAGCGATGGAGAGTAGTTTCGGATACAGCGGTAATAGCAATGAGCTACAGGCGCTTATGAAAATTCACGGGAGTAGGGTAGGTCAGCCAAAATTTTATATTTTTTTGTGTACGGAATATGACCCCAGGTTAAGTTTGCCTGTGTTCGAAATTTCAACTGATGACCTCTGGATCAACTACTAAAACTAATTTATTTGGATACAAGCATAATACGCGTAAACAACACACTGTGGATGTAGCATTTAGCAAAAATTTATCACGTAGAAAATTAAGTAGGCATTTTTATTCCCGCCATTTTAAAACCTTGAATAGCAGTTGAGGTGTTATCAAATCCTGGCATTCAATAAAACCTGGTCACGTGACTGAAATAACCTACCCTAGTCCAGCGAGTGTATTTTCATAAGCGCCTATGGGACTTAATATTTGGTTCTGTAATAGAAACTATTTCGACATGGTATTTGGATAGCTATGTTTACAGTGACTTATTTAAAGGTTGAGTGTTTATAATAAAGTATTTCCCAGCGTTCACTTTGGCTCGTATAACTTAGTTCTCGTGTGTCCCTGGAGTGAGTGAGGATGATGCGGCAAGGTCAGAACTGCTCAGCGAGTGATGCAATTTCTAGTAAGCGAGAGAGGTTGGTGTCTGCACACCACATCTTCTAGAGACCATACTCACAGACGCTGTAAAATCAGCGAAAATATTTAAAGTCAGCAAAGTCTCCAGTAATCTATGGTATCTATATCCTTCTGTTACTAGATGATGTAATTTGTGACACGTAAGAACAGTTTCTGGGCAATAACACACGTCCTGTGTTAGATCTCAACAGTTATAACTTGGTCTGTTAACATGAGACGCAGTGCTTCTACTAACGATAAGACAATATTGATACAAAACAGCGCGTTAGAGCCTAGAAAACAGTAAACTTCACCCGCCATTTTCCCGTGACAGTTATAGCCATACTGCATCTGTATCCAAATCGTTGGCAAACGCTACGATAGCACCACTGTAAAAATTAGTTAGTAAATTTGCCACACGTGCGTACAGGAGCGCTAAGAAGGTAGGTATGGTAGAATAGTTTCCCAGACATCCATAGTAGCACTCCTAAACTTTTTACAGTCAAACGTATACTAAAGTTACCAGACTTGTATTGTAACAAGGGTAAAAATTTGCATATTTACAAGGCGGAAGTATGGTAACTGTTACATACTGCGTTTAGGTTAATTACTTACTAAACATTTTAGGAAGTTTTTAAACAGTTCATGTTTAAGGTTTGATTTCCGGTTGTATGAAGCAATTTCTTACGTTCGTAATTCTGAAAATATATAAATATATTATTCAGTTACACAAATTTATCTGTGCGACTAAAGAGTATTAGAGCGAGTTATTTAAGGAAAATAAAATGTATGTTGTGTCTGCCAGAATACAAGATTGTCTGAATTAATCAAATGCTCCCCAAGATACGGAGCAAGCACAATAAACTTAATCCCGCCACTATTCTGAAAAGTAATAATCAATTACGTACTTTTGAGGGTAAACACTACTTGGTAAGCTTGGCGTGAGCTTGTTGAGTGCACTGGAAATAATAATGAATGGAATCTTAAGGCAGTGGGAAAGAGTAAATGTATTGCGAGGAAAACGGTAGTTATAGTGTGTGGGCTTCCCCCCCTCCCCAAACTTTTTTTAAATGTTTTCAAGTTTTTAAAGAACATTAGCATTTGCTTATTAATATGAAACAACATTTTGCATCACATTTCTTTATTGTAAACTTATGAAGTGTGTAAATATTTTGAGGACGCGTATTATTTTTAAATTTGTACTCTTGTATTTGTTTTTCCAGTTGTATTAACTTAAACATTCAAATTGTGGTTCAAATAAGGGCAAAAGAAATTACGGGTCTTTTGTAAAAACATGTCATTATTTTTTTTTAAACTCATTCCTATCCTATCTTGACGCCCATTGAATGTACAAAACTTTGTCTTGTCAATGATAGGCTGGTAGCGGTAAGTACATTTTCCAGTCAGTAGCTTGAAAGAGGATAGGACTGCATTCTCCAGAAACATGACCTCGGTCACAGAAAAAAACTCAATTTGTTGCGACCTGCGAGCACGTCACGTTCAGTCGGATCTTATTTCACTTCCCTCTCACGCGACCACATTTCGCTGCTGCTTGCAAGGTCTTCGTTCATTGGATCAGAATACTTCCTTCTTTGATCTGTCTTTGAAACGACGTATTGCCATGTCCTTCTAAAATAGTGTCCATCCGGTTTCTCGCCATTTAACATTTTCCTAGTGCCATCGAAAATATATTTTCGTCTTTGTTGACCTATGTTACCTACGACGTAAGATGTTACGGGATGTGGTCATATTTTTTATTCCGATATTGTAAATCACCAAGGCTATTAAAAGAGGCGTGATTGGCAAACGCGAATTCACCACGTGACAGTGCGAAAGCGTAAACGATACACGACTGCCATTAAGATGCTCAGAAACACTGCCATAAACAAGCCATTAACGGCTGTGATTTATCTCGGCGTGACAACACAAGTTTTCTTTCCTCCGCGCGCTGGACCTGAATGTCAAGGCTCCAGCCCAGTGCCGTGCTTCGTGGCTGTCTAGCGTGAAGTTACTGCCGCCACAATAATACAAGCTATCCTGCACGTGCGTTAGTTATTCACACTTCTACTACGACACAAGAGGAACTATAGGCGCGAGACGACGACCCGGGGAGCGACACAAAGAGGGAGATGAATGTAGAAGTTTATACATTTTATTTAAACACTTACGCTTTGGTTTAAACTTAATTCTCCACAACCGAACTGTTACTACATTGGAAATCAAAAGTTTAAGAGGCTTATGCACCCAGGGGTGCCCGTCCCTCCAAGACCCAATGCGCAAATCCCCCCCCCCCACCAAAAAAAAACTCCAAAACTTATTTACTACGAATTACACTTAAGGACTGGAGAGATATTTAGGCTACCATTTCGTAAAAATAATTGTAAACAAATACAACTGCTCTGGTTTTTACTAGCCTACTTTGTAGGTAATACCACGATAGCACTTGTACAATCATGAAAACATTTTTCGTTTATAATCATACGTTTTATTCTAGAAAAAAAAATCCCCTCAAAAATTCTAAATGCACAATTTGAGCAATGAACCCCCAATTGTCGACACACCTGTATGTACCTGACGCATGAACGTTGTAAGGCCCGGCGCCTAATATTTTCTATGCGAAACAGCTAAACTTATTCACAATATGTTTACGTACGAAAAAACACACGGTTAAAACTAGGACTGTCATTAAAAAAATTAACATGCTCGTTAGAAACGTGTTATTGGGGCCCCTCAAAATGTTTAAACGCGTTTTTTTTTATATAGATAGTTGTAACTTGAAAAATACCACCCGTATTCGTAAAGCATGCGTTGAACTTCACTACAAACTTTCCACAAATAAAATTGTAGAGTAAGTATCACAGGGGAATGAATAGTAGGAAAACACTGCACGCCAGTTTGGCGCGCCGCGATTAGAGGCGATGTTGTTACCGTCGAGTGTGGGAAGCTGAACCTTATCGCTTTAGTGTCTCCGCGCATCCTACGCGGAAAATTACATCCGGTGCATAGCCCTCTTAAACAATAACAGTAACGGTCCATATTACCATGATTCAATCTTAATTCACTCGATAACCGCCACCTTGGTTTAACCTGTAAAATGTACGCAACACTGGATAGTTTTAAGGAAAGTAAATGTAATTTGCCATGTAATTAATTTTTTTTTGTAAATACTAGCGGTGAATCGTTTACATTATCTCGCGTTGATTATTTCCTTACTATTTTCTAAACGCTTTTTACCATAATCTTCGGTATCCATTATCAATACAGATTATCAAAGGCGTTTCATATTCAGCAGTAACCTTACTATTTTGTACACTCAATTTTTTGTAAGTTTTGTAATTGCACGGTGCACTCCATCAGTTCTACAGTACTGTTCACTGTCTGTCACTACCATCTAACCATCTAAATTTGTTATGACGTCGTTTATTTCGGTGTCAAAACGTAGGCTGCATATTTGGAATCAATCTCCAGTTATTTCTTACCATAGCAAAGAGGCAGTGGGCAATATTTTCGTCTCATACGATAAAAAGTCCTCGCACAGTTGTTTCACAGCTTTGACGTTACAAGTGACATTTCTTGAAGTGACTTCCACCTTATCATTAGCCCAAATGCTTTATCGAGTTTGGGTGATAAGCTGGCAGACGAAGTGTTGGACTCTAGGAACCTACTGCATCTGCCGTGTTTACGAGGTTGTATATCGTAGACGATCAAAAATTCATTCTTACTGAATTAATGCTGTCTTTTCATTTTGTTCGAAAATGTATCTTTAATTTAACACTGTAATGCGGAGAGTTATTTACAGCGAGACAGAAACTACTTCGTTGTTTTGCAGGGATATTTACATGACTATCCATTCTGATGATTCTATAACACGCAAAAAAAAAAAAAACTCATCCAAGTGTTGAAGATCACCGATGATCATACCTACCAATACAAACTTATCAATGTTTATCTCGACAGCAAGCGGCAAAATAAAACAAAAAAAAAAAAACTTCTAATGACGAGCTGTTTTCCTACATTTAAATTCACACGTTCATATTTCAGTAGATGCCTGCGTACAATGCATGTGTGCTTGCTGAAGGCGTATCTTAGTTATAAGTTGTGCATATCGCTTACATCTGCAAACATAAATGTGATCAGTATTCTAAGGACAAAGAAAGTTTCTAGCAGCGTTGTCAAATTGTGTGGAATTTTAAGTTGTCCGTTTAATTTTGCCTCGACTGAAAGGTTGAAAGGAAAGTTCAATTCAAGTGGTACATAATAATTCGTTTATAATCTGCAAGGTAAAGTTATAAACAAACAAAACAATCCAACTTTTGTAATAAAATGCAGAAAATCAAGTAATAGTCTTTAGATTCTGCAATTTTTGTAGAAGTCACAAAAATTTTATGTTTTATGGTTTTGTATCATTAAAATGTAGTCTGCGACTTCAAATACCAGTGTATATTGACGTATTACGAAAGGTGTGCCCAAAAGGTACATTCCTCGGAAGAAACGACCTTCGTGTATCAGACGAACTTGTTACTATCGTTATCTAATTGTCAATCAACTTGAAGGTCGAAACAGTATTTTGTTGATAGCTATTTGCGCACCAAGTTCCACCACGTGAAGTTGATACGTGGTTTTGGTAATATTACCAGAGCAGTAGCGCGAAAAACATTGCACATACCTTGTGACGTAGTTTTTTTTTTAGGTATTAGAATAATGGAGGGAATCGGATCGGAGGCAATATGTTTAAACTTTACACAGCTGTGTTTGTTTGTGGTGTTAGGAAGTATCTCTTGTGCTAAAACAACAAGGTGAATATACACACGAATAGAACAATGTTGTGAACGTTTGTTAAGGGGCCTCCCTAGTTAGACTGCATTTGCGTGTGTGAGGCAGTAGTGGCCTTTAACTGACGTATGTAATGTATTATCGCCTCTCCGCGCAAGCCACTCAGCTGGCGTGCAGTTATTTACTATTATCCTTTTTCCTATGTGACTTTAAGTGGTCACCACATTATTACTTGTGGACAGAGTAGTTTAAAGTCTAACGCTTGATTCTATAGTTGTGTTTTTCGAATCCGGTTGTTATTTTTCCAGATACGGCAGTCTGGAAATCCCATTTTTGGCCATTTTAAGGGCCCGAAAATGAAGTTTCTGACAAACGTGCAGAATTTTTAATACTATAACGACATAGTTTCGAGCGCGTGTTCATTTCGTAGATATACAAATATAATTTGTAATTGTAATATGTAATATCCGTAACTGCAACGCTTTTGAAGTGCAGGTTGGGAGGCCCCTTAAATGTCGACGGGACGCAGTGCCCATTCATTTTATATTGGCGTGGCTTGAAGCAAGCCTTGTGTAACGGAGTTGTGGAAGATAGTCTCTTGTTTATTTTATTCGTGGCGTGTTGCACGGGTCGGCGAGTGGCCTTGGTCCAATTTACCGCGGCGCTGCACTAATGGAACTGTTACTCTTTAATCGTGCAGTTTTCATTCTAGAACCGTGTATCTGAACAGTGGAAATCTGTCTACAGGCATTTCACATTGTGGACATCTACGAAATTCTAGAAACCAAAATCAGCATGTCAACCTAGAGCACGCTGGAAAATATTCGTCTTTCACGCGTGTCCTAGCACCGTCATAAAAGTACCGTATTGGAAAATTATGTGCGAAACGTCGGCCCTTGCAAGCTGCAAGTTGGGGCGCCAACTTTTATATTTAAAAAAACTAAACCCTTAGTAACGTTGCGCACCAAGAAATCGGAACACACACACACGCACACAAAACAATGTATATAAACCCGAAACGAGTACAATCACCTGAAAAGAGTGTGATACACACACACACACACACACACACACACACACACACACGTTATAGTAATTGGGTCTCCCCAGCTGCGCTTACAATACGTTGCAACGAATTGAGTTATTTTTTTTAAGAAAATAATGAACATGTATTAAATTGTTATATCCTAGAAAATAACACACACTTCAAACTATGTCGCTATATTTACGAACATTCAGCACGCTTGTTAAAATCATAATTTTAAGACCCCTCAAAATGGCAACATATTGCTTTTGAGACAGCTGCATGTTAATTAAAAAATAAATAAACTGGATTCGAACAAATGGAAAAAATTCACTGGTGTTAACACCATATATCCTATAGTCTTGCAAACGAGATGATATGGTCATCGATGTTAATTTCCATAGGAAGAAGAATAAGAACAAATCACTGCACATCAATTGAGTGGCTTGTGCGTAGAGGTGATGTGGCAATACATATGCCTGTCTACGACACCCTTAGCACTCCACAAATGCGTCCTATCTAGGAAGCCATATTACCAAATAGTGTTATTGAAACTGCAGTCTTACGTAAGATGAATTGTACGCACCTACATGTTATTCAAAGGACCGGGTTGAAAAAGAGTCACACGTCGGTTTATTTATTTAATATTTATTTGATATTTACAGTAATAAATAATGATCTGAAAACTGCTGTGCAGCAATAAAATGGACGTTAAATTTTCACTACTAACACACACATATTACTACACAAGGTCGACCAATACAGATTCAAACACACAGTCACAATTTTACACCACACATTCACGCCTCAATCTACAGACACATATTCGAATTTTATTTTATAATAAATACAGCCTGTTTCTTAAAGTGAAAAAAGAAAGAAAGCTATAGCTATTAATTCAAAGTAAAATTGAAAATTATATAAAAAATATAATTTATTGTATTGCTGTCTAGAAAAAAAAACGCATATCTATATAGTAAGGTAATAACCACTAGGTTAATCTGTTCCCATTACAGTGAACTTGTAAGAGAAAAAAATGTTAAACTTCATAAATGTATTAAGTAGCCTACAAAAAATTATATTGTTGTCCATAAACACAAAATACATAGGCTATCCGTATAGTAAGATAATTATCACTAGTATAATTGTTCTCAATACAGTTCACTTGTAAAAAAAAAAAGAACGTCAATAGCTTCTGTAATTGTTATAAAAGAATTTTTATGTATGTATACCTAAAATACAAGTAACAATAAAATCTAAGTAATTGATAATTAGAGTTTTGTTATTATAATACCACAGTAGAAAAATCTGACATGTAATAATAAAGACGAACATTACAGCCACAATTTCAGTTATGTATAAGAATATAAATTACTATAAAAAGTTCATAGATGTGTCAATTTGAATTTAACGTGAAAAAACCATATTTATGTACACTTTACAGAAAAAAAATCCTATTTTAGAGAAAACTTAATTGTAATTATTAGTTCTTAGGTATACCTAGTTGAATTCCAATAGCGTAAGTTTTCCTGTATTCCGATCCCAAAAGAGTTGAAATTTAGGGGTTAGTATGCAGCTGCAAATATTATATTTTATTTATTTATTCAGACTTTGTTACACATTATAACAATCATCAAATGTACTTCTAAATTTCAACTTCCCTTCTTATTCTATGTCCAAATCCTACGCCACGGCCATCCAAATTTAAATAATTATAAAACAAAAAGATAAGACTGAAACTGTACACAGAAATTCAAATGTTATTAGGTAGTTAATAGTATGTAACAGTATGTAATCTTATAATTTCTGTTGTTAATACATTGTATTGTCTTTCAGCAAACTTATTGTAAACATAATACTCAATTTGTAAGAGGGGAGCGATATTGTTTTCAGTTATTATTTTCCAATTAATAATGTTAAATGTAATACTTTGCCTTTTTATAACTTATATGTAATATGAGACTATAGCTTCTATTGGATAGTTTTCAAACTAGTTGCCACATATATACAAAACATTTAGTACAGCTGGCGCGATTCGCGATACCACACTCGTTGTGTCTGCCGCGGTCGTGTGGAAGAATTATGCACGCCTTGCACAAGTTCAAGGACACACCGGCCAACCTTAGTTCAGCAGAGTACAGCTGGTGCTTGTATACAGACTGTTAACGTCAAGGAGGCAGTTCCTTCACCTTAGTTATCCGTCTTTCTCTAGTTAGTCGGTCTTAGTAATTCCTATCTACAATGAAGAGTTTAACCACCTTCTCCATATTCCCACTGCCAGAAACAATTCCAGATTTGAGTCCAACTTTCTCATCAATCTCGGACCGGCCTAAAGATCCAGGGACGGATCTTCTTCGAAAATTGGGGGGTAATGTTGCAATATTGCTTGGCAAGCCGGACAGCAAGATGTCCGAGCGGCAATCAGGTCAGCGTTGGGAAACCACGGAAGACAACAACTCACATCCACCCCCCCTCGTGGTTGCACAATATTGAGTACAAGCACGCCGATATATGTGGTTGTTACCAAGCAAACGGGGTCAGTTTGTCATCGGTCGTCGAGCGGTCGTCCACCAGCACTCATCACATCAACAGCAGTGCAGTTCTCCGCCGGGGACTCGGGATCGAGCCCCGGCGGGTGCGTGCTCGTTCGTCGATGCCGTCTCCTCATCAATCCAGCTTTCGGTAAGGTCGTCAGATCTAGTTATGTGGCAGCAACTCTTAACTTAATATAATACTTAATAATCAGTAATATTGCGCTCCCCTCCTAAATAATTGTAACCTATTTTGTATTCAGAGTACCTACCATTGTAGTATAGTAAACGCCCGTTTAACCATAACTGTCTTAATGTCATTTATCCCTAAATAATATCTAAATAACCCACAGTGTAGCTACCATCTGAGTGAAACCCCCCAAACTAATAATAACTTGTGAACCCCCAATATAATAACGACATGAAAAAAAAAAAAAACATTTTGTAACAATATGCAGGAAAAAATCCTGGACGGTTGATAGTTTTTAATGGCTGAGGAAAACGTGAGTTGTTATTTTATTTGCCAGTTAATCTAAGAAAGTGTTAATCCATTGCGTGACAGTTAAATAATTATTACTAAAGACTGATATATGAACGAGGGTACTGCCTGTACTTTTTTGACAACATCTGTGTTAAGGCCTCGCTCTTTAATATTGCAGTGGTTTCGAAAAAAAATTTTTTTTTTACGCAAATTAATACATACGTATAGCAAAAATTCATCCTGGCAGTTTTAATAATTTTATATCATCGTTTGTATCTGAATTTTTCTGTTGCAATACACCGAACAGATTTTGGATTTTTGCCCCTGAAATAGCACATATTTTGATAGCAAAAAATTATTTTGCTTCATTTTGGCTTTTTAGACAGCAAACGGAACGTTATTTAAAAAAAAAACCCTCTGGCAAAATTGTGTATCGTATGACTGTACACAGTATAAATTTTTTTAAAGCATTTGTTAAAAAAAATACTCAAGTTATTTGCAATTGTTTGAAATAAATGAATGATCATGGCTGTCTGAAGTAAGGTCGAGAGACGCCACGGCACGCATCTATGCTCATATCCGTCAGAAAACGGCCGTGGCTTACTAACACGAACTTGCCACACAGGAAGCCAGCGTTGTAGTTAGGCAATACTGCACAGTGGTCTGCCTTCAACTGCAAGGAGAACATGTTTACATTTGCCTGCCTGGTCGGCTGCATGTTGCAGATCACAGACTGTAGCTGTCCGTTGCCGCCTTGCTAGGGCACAGCGGGCTATGCAGAGCAAGGTATACCGATGTTATTTTAAGGCCATGCTCTTTAGTTATGCAGTGGTTTCGAAAAAAAAATAACGCATATTAATACATACATAAAAATTTCATTCTGGCAGTTTTATCACTTATATATCATCGTTCGTACATGAATTTTTCTGTTGCAGTATACCATACGGATTTTTAGATTTTTGCCTCTGAAATATCACGTATTATGTTGTCGAAATCAGCTAAAACGAAGCAAAATCATTTTTTGCTAGCAAACTGTACATTATTTAAAATAAACGCTCTGGCAAAATTGTTTACCGTACGACCGTACACAACCTCAATTTTTTTTTCAAAGCATTTGCTTAAAAAATATTTGAGTTATTTGCAATTGTTTGAAATAAATGAAAGATCATGGTCTTAATTCACGTTACTAGGACCGTACTTACGAAAATTCACTCGCCGGAGTTACTCACGTGATCAGGTTTTGTCGATTACCAACCAGGACTTCATAAACCCAATGCTATTCAAGGTTTTAAAATGACACGAACAAAAAAAGCGTGCCTATTGTCTACATGATAAATATTTTGTTAAGAGTTATTGGAGGCTAACATTTTTTTTTACGTTCGAGGAACGGAAACGGGGGTGGCTATAAGTCGAATATAACACGTCCGCCAAACACCTCATCGCCTCTAGGCGCGGAGTACTAAACTAGCGCGCAGTGTTTCCGTAGAAACCGTTTTTCAGTGCGGGACTTCAATCCAAGACACTGTTATTTTATTTGTGGAAAGTATGTGGCAAAGTCCAATGCATGTTTATATGATTTGGTTTCCCGATTACGATTCGTATAATTCTCAACAACAACAACAACAACAACGTGAAAAATGTCATTTTTAGCAGTTTTGAGGAGCTTAGAAATCATGTTTTTAATTAGCGGACGGCATTTTTAGGATCATAAGGACACAGTTTGAAGGAAGTGTGTGTTCTTTTCGTAGATAAACTCATTGGAAACATTTTTAACAATTATACAAGAAAAAATACTTTCTGTACCACGCTACAGGACTTCTCACGCGCCAGGTCAACTAACTCTTAAATGCTACATCCACAGTGCATTCTTTACGTATATTATATTTATATTCAAACGTAATATTAGTTTTAGTAGTTAAACGAGAAGCCATACGTTGAAATTTCTAACACGGATATAAGCTTACCTGTGGTAAAATTTCAAACGGCAAAATCTTTAAATTTTGGCTGAAATACCCTATCATTGTGAATTTTCATAAGCGCCTATCGACCTTGATTCGAAAAAAGGGGAGGAGTGAACCTCAACGTCCCCCTCCCCACATGAGAAAAATTCGATAAAAAGTGTGTGACAAAAATAACTATATCCCGTCTCGTACAAGAATTCAATTTTTTTTAATGTTTTGTTCAAATTCCTTTTTACAGCTGTTGCCATGGAATAAAGCAATGTTTTCCTGTCACTAGAAACTGTTGTACATTAGCTGGATCTCAAGTAGTGCTGTTTATGGAAATTAAAATATCTTTCTGTATAAATTTGAACTCCTCTAAGTCTTCAGAACTGTCAAAAAAATGTAATTCTTATTTAAGAGACTATATGTGGGAAAAGTGGTACATTCATCATACTTTTCTCATTATTCAATACACGTATTACGAATATGATTTCAGAGCCCTTCAAAGTGGCTTTTTCAGACTGTAGTATTTGGAAAAACTCCTCAGCCGAATTCTAAAATAAATAAATAAAGGTCGAAACATACTTTGGACTATTAACCGTACTTTTTGCAAATAAAATTATATGGTCACAGTTCAAGTCCGTCCCTTAGGAAAAACAATAATTGCAAATTGTACGTAGAGGTGATACGGCAATTAATATGCCGGTGAATTGCACCTATACTGCTTTATCGATATTTATGCTCCTCACAATGGGAACTCTGCACAGGGAATCCTTTTGTATCAAGATTTTCGCTGAGCGCGCGCTTCATCGGGTCTGAGCGCTGGGCGGAAAGTCGAGTTGAAGACACGAGTGAAAGGCGACCTTGCCAGGAGGGACGGCGCATTATCACGCCACGCTGTGACGTCACAAGTAACCGAGAAGCTCACGTCAGAGATTGTGCGATACGCGGCTGTGTAAACATAGTAAGAGGGCCTCCACAACACGACGATAAACGAGCAGTTGCAACGTTGCCACTACTGCAGGATTATGTATGTTTTCACGGTCGGCTTCATTGTACCTCGGTTCTCAGGACGTGTGTTGAATTGGTTTATATAGGTTGTTCTACATAAAGTTAGCGTTTCAGAAACCTTAGTCACTATTTCCTTTGAAACCATTTAAAATTTCCTGCTGCTTTTCAATACAAAGAAAGAAATATAAGTAGAGACATGAACTTTTCGCGAAAAGAAATTTGCCTCACTTTGTGTCAGTGACTTGTGTGCACGTCTGCAGACTTGCTTCACGGTCAGAGATTGGATGTTTTGACATTCGTGTGTCGTGGGGTTTTACACGCAAATCACAGACGTGTGGTGTTACAGTAACCTTATTGTGATTGGTACAGTCAAATGAGAAA
>PNEQ01115221.1:24730-43618 GCA_003012365.1 Medauroidea extradentata | reverse complement strand
GTAACAACAGGGGCGTCATTTACGCGAGCAAGGAGGGGGGGGGGGCAAATGCCACCCCTCTGGATATAGAATTTTAGGCGTATAAAACATATATTTTTTTTTTAATTTTGTTATTTAAATAATGCTAACTTAAGCACATAAAACTGAAGTTTTATTAATAAAGTTTCTAATTTAGGCTATACATGCCTAATTAGTAAAAAACGATGCAATAAGGTCACTGTTGCCAGAAAAAATCGTCCCCCCCCCCGAGAAAAACCTGAAATGACGCCCCTGAGTAACAATCGAAACGTAGTCATATATTTCTTTTTTGTGCCGTACTTAAAGTGTTATATCTGAAGTGACAATAAATAATATTTGTAATTAACATTGTACAGAAGATCGTCTTCAAAAACGCTCACTTTAAAGTGAGTCACGTGTAGCTATCAGCTATGGGCAGAGAAGTTAAGAAGTTAACGTCTGACTAAGGTTAATTCTACTTCAGGTTAGAAAGATCAATGTTAAAAATTTGCCACAAGGAACATTTCTGCCGCTGGAGCGCTGGTATCAGTAATATGTGCAAACTGACCAATCACAGAGCCTGACTGAATTTTAAGTCACATAAAGTTGATAATTTAAAACGCGAAATTGTTTTATTTTAACTTTAAATTTAAGTTAAATTACTTCTGTCATTCCCAAACCAGTTGAAATTTAATTTTACTACAATTTCGTACTTTTCTGGTCCTTTAGCGATAGCAGCGAAACTAGCGGCAGAAATTTTCCCTGTAACAAACTCTCGAATAAGAAAACACATTTTATTTCTAACCTGTAGGCCTAGTAGAAATAATCTTCGTCTGACTGATCTCGCAGGTGTTTTCGACAGAAGGCAGAAGCAACTCGATTTTCTTTCCATTCTTCTTCGTCACACTTTTCAAGATATCGCTTTCGGACAAAACAATTTTGTTTCATTCAGTAGAGGAGAATATTGCATTCGAAATAAAAAAAAAAACGTGTAAAATATCAGTAGGTTTTTTTCGATCGTTCATAGGTATAAAAATTGCTAACTTGCTTACGATTTTCAGAAAATTTTAAAAACAGCCTAAATGGTCCTATATCAATGTGTACCGCGCCGAGTTAAATATTCAGAGGTGGCTCACGCAGTATGTAGGCTCGACAGGTATTACCGAGTCTTCCCAATTACATTTAACTTGTTAACTCTTTACGTTGCTCGTGCAAGGTCTCTGCAGTAGTAAGCCTCAACACTAACAGCATAGTGCCAGTTAGCCGTAAATCCTCGATAATTACTGTCATTACAGCGGGTTGCAACATTTATTCCACTATACCCCTGATGTACAAATTCTTGGTTTTTGAATCGTAATATTTGTTATAGTAAAAATAAAAATTGTGTTCATATATAACCAATTTAAAATGTTTTCGCTAAATTCGCATTATTTGTTAAATGCAATTCGTAGAACGAGGAAAATAATTAATATACAATTTTTTCTCTCACTATTACAAATTGAAATTAAATGCATAAAGCAAATTTAGTGCAAAAATGTTAAAGAACATATACATATCATTGGTTCGATCTTAATACATTTTTATTTTTAATCTAAAACAAACAGACCTACTGAAAAACCAAGATGTTCTACATCAGGGGTATAGTGGAATGTTAACGTCAGCATTAATTCCAAGCGTGGTGGAGCAGTACACCGAGCGAGGTGGAGCAGTGGTAAAACACTCGCCTCGCATGCCGGAAAATCCGGGTTCGATCCCCCGCTCCGGCCATCCTGATTTATGTTTTCCGGAGTTTCCCGAAATCACTTAAGTCGAATGCTGGGATGGTTCCTTAAAGAGGCTTGCCCCTCCCCCTCCGTGTATCACTACCTGGACCTTGTGCTGTTCGAGGACAAACAAAGTAATTAAAAAATAAATAAACATGAACTTTTAAGTTGATAGTTCCAAATGTAAAGAATTGTAAACTGGTTATGTACCCGATGTCTTTCTAAACGTATATGATGGATGGTCGCATATTCACTCCACACTTGAAATAGTACATTCATGAGATTAAATTTGTAAAAATTTTGTAACGATAATACATGTTTTCAGACAAATTTTTAATCAACCACCGTTTAATGAACCTGCATATGATACAGCATTTTTAAAATTGTGACCGTATCTATTTACTTACAAGTTTTGATTAACTAATTACCACATTTTACAGAATCTTGTAATAATGTCACCAGACACTTTATCTAGGTCTATGTAGAATGTAGATCATGTGCTGACATAGCATTTCTTAAAATTTTTATGATGCTAAGATAAACAATGACGTGCAGTAAATTACCACGCTTACCACGCTTGCAATTGTTTCGTTAAGTATGTCAAGATATTTATTATAAAGCCAAAATACTCTTGCTGCCATGGCAACGAGCTGGCGGAGTTGTCAAAAGAGAAACCTTAGCCTTGATTGCACAGGTTACGTTTCCAAGGTCGCTGGGTATGTATTGCGTAACACGATTCCTGCGTGGGGTTTTACGTACCGACACGGGCAAACCGTTTGCTCAAGCGGTTACGAGAAAGTTACGACCTTACAAATGTATACATACCAGTCACAAATCCGCGCGTAACGACAAAAGCGTGCTGCTACATGAAAGTGGTCTAAAAAAAAAGTTGCATACAATTTGCAAGCGCAGTCTGTTAAGATGAGTTTTCACCGGTGTTGACTTTCCACATTTGGCGCGTGGGAACAGCGTAGCGATAAGAGCCAGTGTCCCACGCTTGACGAGAAGCATATCGCCTCTATTCGCAGCGCGCCAAACTGACGTGCAAGGTTTTCCTTGCAGTCTTTTTCCTACGGGACTTTTAAGCGGTGATCACATTTTACTTTTTAATAGTATGGAATAAACACCAACGCGTGCCTCGCGCTTTGCACTTTACGAATTCAGGTAATATTTTCGGAGTTAGGGAAGTCTAAAAAAAAAAAAAAAAAAAAAACTTTTTTGGCCATTTTTAGAGGCCCGAATATAATGTTTCTAACAAGCGTGCTGAATTTTTGAAAACATACAAGCATTGTTTCAAGTGTGTGTTCTTTTCGTAGAAAAACATAATATGAATAAATTTAGCGGTTTCTCGTAAAAAAGAATACGTGTGACACGCTGCAACGCCGTCCATGCGCCAGTCGAGGACTCCTCTTAAATGGAATATTTCCAAAACTAGAGTGTTCCTTAACTACCACTCGTTATCTTTGCTTACAGTTTGTTTCCGTATATATTTTACTATCCTCTTAAAACTTTTCACGTCGTTCGCAGACATTCCTTACTAGTTAATAGTTTCTTACAATTTTCTTTTGTAAAGTCGAAGTTATCCAATTGCAGCAAATGAGTCTGCAGCCATACATGTTGATAGGGAATCAACGTTAAGGGCATTGGCACATAGAACAGTGAAAAATTGTTTAAATGTTCATGGTATCTTGTAAGTGTACGCTGTTGCTGCCTGCTTGAAGACGTGCGTCCCGACAGTAAAATTGCTACAACTGCATTCGTGAGACGTTTGCGAGGATATTAGTTCACACACACACTTTCAGAATGCACGCTTTAGAACAGCTGTTTTATGCCATATATGTGATCAATACGGGAGACAATGAAAATACAGGCTTTACTTACTGACTCCAGCAATACGTATTATAACTGATTTTATTATTGGCAATTGTCTACAGTGAAATGATATTCCGTATTGAAAATTTTCATTTTTATGTCTGAATTATTTTATAGTTACTTAACAATCTCAACGGGAAAATCTTTTTAAATTTGAGTCGTATAGCTGCAGACAATATTAAAATTCATCTTCTTAAATACCTTTAGAAATAACAACATTCATTCTTAATACTTTTCTCCTTGTAGTTGTAGTAAAAATATACGGTAGGCCTACGTTTTGAAGAGATCAGATAAAAAAATAAAAATGTATAGAAATTTTAAATAAACATCATATACCCTTCTCAGGTTCTCAATTAATATATAAAGCTTATTTTATCGCTGTCGAAAATGGGTGTTTTGTGGACCATTATAAACTTTTTTCTTTCAGAATATTTAAAAAGGTACTGGGAGTATAACAAAATTTTATTTAAAAAAATTACAACGTAAAATAATGGTCAGGTCACCAGTGAATGTCTCATAGAGGCTAGTTAATGACGAGAAGACTGACGCCAATTCACTGACTCGCGCTTAGAGGCCAGGATCAGGTGTGATATGCTTACAATGTCGCCCTTAACTATCCACACTTCTTGGACTGGAACACACAAGATACCTCCTCCCAGGCGGCAAACTTAGACAAAACTACTTCTCAAAGTCTCAATTTAAAGATAACTCTGACAAATAAATGTATCCTGCGTGAATTTTCTTCCGAGAATTTTGAGAAATGTTGCCAACTTATGTTAAAATACATTGATTAGTTTTCTAGCAAACAGAACACAAGATAATGATTACTTCAATATTTCTTCGAACTAAAGGACTTCTTGCGACGTTCTATTGTTAGTAATGGAGAAATAATGTCTGAAAGTTCAGTTACAACTGGTTAGCAAGGTTTTATTGACCTCTCCTGTCACAACGTTACCATGCTAGGTTTGCCAGTGCCATCTTAATTTCACACTTATTCATTACGCCAATTAGGCTCGGCAATATGTGGACAAGTTACGTTGAAGGTTGCGATGACGTCGTCTTCGGTCTGCCGCTCTGACCTGTGACGCTTTCAACAACACTTCTAAATAACTGGTCTGAATACCTAAACTAGTAGGCGTCACGGCGCTCAAACTGAAGACTCTCGGCGGTTAGAACCCCGACCATTTGATTTTAAAATTATTTTACTCTCCGAAAACCTGGGTGGTTTACGGATGTTAAAATTATATTAAAATGAAAACGTAAATATTTTTGAATTTCGGTTATTTTAGTGACCAAGACATCATCGTACTAAAATTATAAAAATTACAGTTTTCTGGATTTTGTGGTTCCAGTCCCGTACTTTTCAAAATACAATTTTTTTTTTTTTCATTTTTTACTCGGAAGCAAAGCATACTACCGCCCAGTGCTATGTAAATAAACGTCTAGTAATAGAATATCTACTCGGCAAAAAAATTCCCATCGAATTACGATGAGTGGTCCAGAGTTTATCGACGATCGAGCGTTCCAGTCGTTCGCTCGACATATTACATTTCCATGCGACTAAGCTGACGCTCAGCGGTTGCACCCCGGTCCGCCGTTCTTCTTAGTTTGGTCCCGTCTCTCCATCTGTCCAAAATACGTTAAATATTCCCTAACCTTACTCTTGTTTGGCACCAACATCCCCGCCACTTGCCCTGCAAGCTTTGGTTCAGTTAAGCCAATCAGGAGACAGTTTCCCAAAGGTGTCCCCGCCCCTCAAAGGCAGTAACTGCCTGCCATTGTCGTATTTATTATAACTGTAATTAAATGTCATTATGTTACACTTCGACAATTGTCCAACATGTTTTGCTTAATTCCTCAAATTTCTTATGTTCTAATTATTATTATTTAACATATATACCTTAAAATACCATAGGCTGGCTTTCCTCCTCTCTCGTCCGGAAGCTAGGGAATTTCATGAGTTAAAAAAGGGGGGGGGGGGAGAAGGAACATAGACTATATATATAATTTCCTAAATAAAATTCTGTACATAGATACTGGCTTTATGAAAATGGTTTTATCGGCATCATGACATGATGGGGAGATTGAATGGTCGCATGGCAGGTTTATTATTGTATCTAATTTATGATAATTTATTATAATTTGTTGCTCTTATTAATTGGGGTTGCGACCATATGGCTTCTCTGGAAAGAAGTGGACATTTACTGTCACAAATGCTAACATATTTGCTCCGCGTAAGGAAGCATATGTGTATGTTTGGGTGGTTGAAGTTATGAAGACGGGAGTTTCGCATCTACTTGGCATGTTTACGACTTGCGATCACTAAATACCCTTCATTCCTGGAGAGTGACATGAAATAAATAAGAACTTATGTTGCAACTAAGAACTGCATTGTGTCCGAGAGTGATGCTTGAGCGAAAACATGATGATTCAGGATAGGACTAGCCAAGGGTAGAATTCTTGTATGATAAATTATGGAGGTGTTTCTAGTAAAGAATAAATATAACGGTAAGTGCATGGGACGTAGTAAACAAACTTCAAGACTGCACCAGAAACATATACAGTAATCACACGGAAAATGTAGGGTTGTGGGAGGGCAGCTTGCAGTTACACCGATCGTAAAAAATTTGTTGTATTTCAAGGCGACACAAAAGGTTTCGCAATACCCTCGAGCAGAAGAGATGCCATTCTTCGCGAAATAGCCCAGCTCCTTTGCCGGATGGCAATCGCGACCTGTATGAAAAGGAGAAAGAAAGCCAGTAAGTAAAAAATAAATAACGTAGCCAAAGGAAGGGTCACAGCCCTTGCTGCTTGGTAGACGTCTGTGTCGGACGCCATATTTATGGACGGTTGTTGGTTAAAAACCTTGTAGTAAACGAGTTCTCTAGAGAAAATATTTGTAGGAAAAACTTGTCCTGTGAAAGTTAGTTTAGGTTTGTATTAAAAGTAAACAATTTCTGTGCGCCGATTCTAACGACGGTTTTGTTATGTTCGGAACGAGCGCTATGGAAATGGAGGAAACGCGAGTATTACTGTGTGGAATAGTGCTAAACAAATTATAGGGCGTTCGGGAAAAACTGAGCACTAAAAGTATAACCTTCGAAAAATTTCACTAACGGTTACTGCATATAAATAATTATTAACAATAGTTACCTTACAACCTGTATGGTTGGCAGCGAATTACTGAAAATAGTTTCGTGTATTTTCCAACTTAAATACAACGGTACAGAAATAAAATCAACCAAAATCGACATACTTGTATTTTATATATTTAATAAACTTTTCTTATCAATCTATAAAGATTCCTACCTACTTCACAACTTATCTTACACACGCTATCATCAACTGACGTGTTCAGAGAGTTTAGTAGTTTCCTATTGTTAGCCATTACGCGCGGAAAGACGCGAATTGACTGAAAATAGACATTTAGCATGGTTTTTTGAGTACTCACTTTATCTCGTGCCTCCTATAGAGAAGTATTGATTAGGTGTGTACCGAACTTAGAGAGGCGACATTAAATGAAGCTCTATAACGGAGATAAGTCGGAATGCGAAGGACAGGGGGAAACAGGAGTACACCGAGAAAATTGGGATCGACTTGACGGAAATCGAACTCTGATCGACGTAGTGGGTGGCGGATGGTCTGACCACTATACCGCCGCGCACTTAAAAAAAAAAAACATTGCCGTGGAGTGAGGCTTTGCGTCGCTAGTCGGGCGTCGAACTCACGACCCGAAGAACGCTATCCACCCAGCGCATTAACCGTTAAATTACTTGGCAAATTGCGGAGAGTTGAGGTACGATGTGAGTACTGTTTCTCTCCCCGCAACCAATCCCCCCCCCCCCTTCATGCTCCATCTTTCCATCCACGGTTCCCGCTATGCTCGACGGCTCCCACGCTGACTGCCAGAAGAGCGACGGACGAATAATTATCCTCGGCTGTAATAGACACGTGCACCCATAGAGCATATGAAATAAGACAGTTATACCTCCACATTAAATTACGATAACCTTATTTTTGCCAAAGACGTCCGAAATTGACAGCAAAAACTTCTACATAGAATCTAACATAGGAACACAATTTTGGTTTTTATATTCATTGGTAGCTCCGTGTTATATTCATAACATATTTTTTGGTAATGCATGTAACTCTGATAGCACTTAAGTAAAATTAACTATTCGTTATTCACATGCGTTTTAAGCGGAGACATGCAAAATTCGCGTTGTTATTTGGAAACAGACTGTACTTCTTAAACTGTGTTTCTTTTTTCGATCTTCTTAGATCTCTTCAGGTAAGGGCAGGTTGCAGATTTCAGCAACCACCTTACGACACGGTTTACAGATTTTCGTAAACTTAGAGGTTAGCGTGAAAGGTATCAAGAAAATTGACACCTTAGACTAGACTTCATTGACCTATACCTCCTTGAACACAATCTGTTATGGCGTTGACCACCGGCCCTTATGCGATGTCATTTACGTATTTGAGTGCAATACAGGCGATTGGTCACTCTTACAGTGTACACTTTAATTATTGGTCAAAAGCTTCCCCTGCTGGAAGTCCCGACAACGGAAGCTAATTAATGCAAGACGTCGAGGTACCAATCAACAGCTTGAAGTCTAGCTCAAACCTTTTTTTAAACATAAAAATAAAAAAAAAATCGAAATTTGCATGTCTAGTTATTACATTTCGGCGTGCTAATATTTCGTAAAGCGTTTATTTTTCCATGCATAAGTAGGCTCTCTGGATGCACTCAGAAATCTTCTGTAAGAATTCGTTTGTCCTATTAGAGTTACGAAGACGTGCGTGGAGCCGTCTGTCATCATTCGATTAGAGCACAACGCTCCCCGCTTTCGCAGACCGTCGATTGCAATGACGAATATTATAGGTAAACAACTTGTAGGCGTTGTCTATAACGGTGTTTCAAATTATACGAATAGCATTTTTCCCGTGCTGCAAATAAATTTACTAAATTTACGATGAGTCAATAAGTGTTTTAGAAAAAAAATTCAGGATATCTGAAAAAAAAAAAGGGGGGGGGGGAATTGTCAGCTTCATTCCTGTTTCAGATTTGCACGATTGCCCAGTCATACAAAATGCCAATGAGTAGAGAAGGTGATTCATCGCGGAAATAGTTGATTGTTTGCTAGGCTTCAATGTAACGTATTCAATCTGATGCTTTTATTTCGTTACTGGCGAGTCACTCTTTGACTGGGCCAATGATAACTCTGCTGCTCTACTACTGAACGTCTGTGATTCGTCTGTAAACAGCTACACCGTGGCACACAACCGTCGGCCAACAATACATGACGCAGAACGATACACTGATTTGCAGAATACGCTGGCAGAAACATTCCCGCGATAAATCACCTTCTCTACCAATGAGTCATTTTATTCATCACAAGCAATCGTAACTCTGTTACTCGTTAGATCACTTTCGTATGTTTCATAATGTATTACCACCATTTGTTTTCGCTCCAAATTCTGGGATAAGCCATGATAGGCCTAAATAATTGCGCTCAGAGGCGATAGTTCAAGTGGTGCGCATGCAAGAGCCCGCAAGCTTCGGTCCTGATTGTCTCTTTGTAGTCCCAGATACCTGGAGATACGAGTACTTAGCGTATTCATCTGGCAACAGCCTAGACTTCTCAGTTGTATTCTTCACGTACCAAAATGACGAATGGTGTCTTCCTCTTTCGTTCTCCTTGGCCTCACATCCGGCTTCACTGCGTACCCTGGAATTGGTTTTGAACAGTAATGGTGACGGTAGCTATGTTTTTTATTTTTTATGAAAACTTATATATTATTAACAATTAGATATTTTTATCTTATTACTTTTGTATTTTGTAATAGTTTGAATAAATAAAGTGCACAGTTCAATGGACACAAAAAAATTAGCAATGTTTCGGTTTATAAAAGTAGGGGGGGGGGTCGAACCCCTAAAACCATCCCCATGGGTACGTCCATGCCCTAGCCGTAGAACATATCTAACGTTCCATCTGTATGCATTTTTTTATCTCCGAGTTAAATTGATAAGTTAACCATAAACTCGTTGATAACAATTGTGTGGTGGAAAAAGAGTGATTCCGTTAAGCTTTTCCAGTGATCGAATAGTTATCACTGAATAGTTATCCATTGCAGAATGGGAACGAACAAAAATACATTTCAAATCTGCAACAATGATTAGTTACTAGTTAGAAAAAATAATTTATAGGGCATACCCCTTTGTTGTTTCAAATTACTAATAAAAACTAATACAGCAAGTAAAGTCACAATGTTGGGCCAACCTAGGTCTAAGTGGAATTTCTGATGTCATGCCACGGTATTTTTATTTTAAGTTGGCCCAATGTTAAAGCAAGTGTTGAGACTATGTGGTTACAAGCAAATATTGCTACTGGGGGTGCTTTTCGTCAGTTAGGAAGTCCTGGGTTTCATTCCCATCACGAAATCGTAATAAGCGTTTAGGGGTTTTCTTATCACTCCCGTCTCTGTCAGTGTTTGGAGTTATTTTTAATTAATAACGGTTCCCTTGTAATCCCCGCAGAAAAAAAATAATGAACCGCCTGTCATTAACCTTGCCTGTTTGTCCAACCGCTGAAACATTAAAAAAAAAATTAAACTAAATTAAATGTCGAGATACCTTTACGTACCTTATGCTTAGAAAAATATTTTCTGTCTACTGCACAACTTACGTTCAAATTACAGCATTTATAAGTCACAAATAATGGCCAGTCGGTTTCAAAGGCTTTGTTTCAGTGTGGCAAAACTATCACGTGATCAGATTCAGTAAACTATAATTATGGCATTATGAAGTCAGGCATTTTCTTTCAATTATGCAACGAAATACCCGACAACGTTCTAGTCGAGCCAACTCAATTACGTATTGTAACATTTGGTATAAATAGGAATGAAATAAATTTTCGAGCATTCGGCTCCCATTAGGCCAAACGAGGTGGTGTACCACCTGGACGGCATAACCATGAAAATTATTTCATACACGTCCCTGAAATATCAATTTATGAGAGAAAGAATGTCATCTCAAAGATGTTTTCCAGTGTCACCTGTTCCCGACCATCGCTCATTGCATGAAAGAATTATTACTCCGGCATTCGTGCTTGGAACAGTTGACTTGATATAAATAAATTGCTGGGTTGACCATTAACGCAACAAACAGTAGGTTTATTTCCACAGTTAGCCTAGTTATCTACGTGTCCAGCGTACCAGTTTACAACCACTGGATAGTTTTTTCGAGCAGTCCGTATTTTTGTAGTGAAACATACGAATTTTGATAACAGTAAAGAGTGTTGCAAATAGCACATAGGTAAGCTACGAGAGTATTCGATCGTACATTTGGGATGTTACGATCTTCACACTTTTCATAGTTTTCATTCCTCTTGGTTGTTTTGCTTCGGTTCTGTCGGAAACTGGCACAATTATCTTGCGAGACTTTTTTGAGGGAAATGGTTCACTCATATTTTATCTTTATTAAAAAAAAACTGTATGTAATCATAACATCTTTAACAGAAAACTTTCAAGCATTGGTACATTAAACAATGATGACATCAAACACATGGTACCTAGTGAAGGTATAAAAAATTATTTCATTTAATTGTTATCTACCATTGATCGTACAACTTCAGTAAACTTTGACTGCTACTAATGGGCGAAAACTATTAATATTTTGTCATATGTATCCCAATGCCAGACAAAATTTACAATACAAATGGCGAAATGAACATCAGTGTTTCATTTTATAAGTAAAAATGTCTTGCATTTGATACGTATTCCAAATATTAAAAGTTACTACCTATAAGCATCTGTCGAATTTTACTCACGTTATACGAAGCCTAGTTGGCTTTATTAAAGTAATTAACAAGACAGGTTTTTTAGTATGATGTAACGAAGTGTAAATGTGCTCGAAGTTGTTATCGTTTTCTTGCCTTACTACGTCAATAATTTGTACGTTGGCCAAACTGTATGGGAATGGATATGTGATGAATTTTTCAGTTTAATATGAATGTAAACTGTTCCAATAAAATGTTTACACTTAAGTTTAGGATCATAATTATAAAAGATTTGTTTGTGTTTCAGTCGGTTAAAATGATCTCTTACGTAGTCTTCATTTATGCTACTTATTTAATATGATGCATCGCAGTAATCCTCTGTGGAAACATGTATGACCTGGAAGGATTTAGTGCGATGAAACATGTATAGATTATTAAACAAAATAATTGCATAGTGTATCAAAGGCAGAAGAATTTTAGCTCTTTAAAAATGTATTTTGTTCTGTATTTGATTGTGGGTTTCTGTAATAAATTTTTCAGTAAATTTTTATTATACCTATAAGTTTCACAAGTTTTTACTGATGCATTTCGTACTGATTAGTTCAAAGGTGAAGTCAGCAATGCTCGAAAGAACATCGTAAATTTTATTCAAATATCAAAATGTTAATATCAAAAATATTAACGGTGATAATACTAATACTAATAATATTAATGAAATGAGTTCATAAAATAAGTAGTGTGTATTTTTCGTGAGGTTATCGTATCCTACGTCAGCAGAAAAACCACAACGAGAAAGTGTTACGGTTAGTAAACAACATATCTCACATTTCACAATTAAAAAAACCTTGTTCGGTGTAGGCCTACTAAATTTTTTATCAAATATAAACAGTATGGGCTGGATTTTCATGTGTATGTATGGTGCTTTTCCAGTTCCAACAGAACAGAAAAAACAAAACAGGAACTTAAAGTATGCGTTTTCGAGTTTTGTAAACATTCGTAACGCTTGACTAACAATAAAAAAACAAGCGCAGGTTATGGTATTCTCGGTTTCTTACAACTTTAGTAAATCTCGACAGTTCTGTGATCACATACTTTTTACATAATTTAATATCAGTGAAATACTGTGCTATAAATAATTTAACAGCTAATTATATGATGATGTCAGTATTTCGAAAATAAGTCCTTGTTATTAAAATATTTACCAAATTTTTAAATATTTTGCAGGAAATCAGCAACGCCATCTTTTGACACGAATTACAGTCCACATAAAACTACTTTACTAAGGCCATTGGCAAGGTTTTCCATGTTCATTTAAGACTCGTTCTGTTTCATTTTTCATGAAATCCCAGTACTGCATACTAAAATTATACTTAAAAATAAATACTTTTCGTAATAATAAACATATTTATATGCAAACGACCATTTTGACTTTGACTCTAATTTTTCAGTTTATCGGAAACGTAAAGTCAAGACTTCTTGACTTTAGGTATACCAAATCCATTTGGTACGAATCCACAAAGAGCCACGTGTTGAAAGCCACCGTAGAGTCAAATATTAAGGTCGAGTGTTAGGTAATTACTTGAATTTTTCAGTTTTCCAGCCATAACATTTATTCAAGTCGTATTATCAAAATTTTATCGACAAGACATAGGGTGTATTCTTATAAACTACTTGGCGTAAATAATAAGTTATCTTTTATTAATTTGTCATAAGGGAATTTTAGGTTAACTTTCAAGGATGATTAAAAGTCCAATATAAGATGAACATAACACAATTATGATCATAAAAATTCTACACAAATGCTGTGCCTCAACATTGCCACATTTACCAAACACATTTTAAAACATATAAGTTATTGCAGAAAATTTACAGAAAATGGATAAATATATATTAGTATCTAATACTCCCTAATGAAGTTTTTAATTTTGTAACCGCCTTTACAATTACATCTGGGAATGTTTGACCTCCGAGCCAATGGAAGAAGACTTGGCGCCCGGGATTTATGAGCTGAGCGAAATCATCCTAAGCCTCACTCAAGTATCGTATTCTATGCATCCCCAGTTCCAGTTCCGTCCACTCTAAGCGGCCGAGTTCTCCAGAGAAGAACACAGTAATTGTTACAAGCCTACTTTGTATGCACTGTGTTCCACAGAGGCTCGCGGCGAGAAGATGAAAGCAGATGCCGAGATGCGTTAACAAGACGAGCAAACAGGCTACTTCCTTGCTGGGCAGGATAACGTCGCTAGACGTCTTCAGAGCCAGTTAGAAACTCAAACAATACAGACAAGTGTACATATTGTGACTCGCTTATAAATGATACACCTTACAACTTTTAGTTACATCTTAAAGTTGAGGTTAAGAGCGTTCCAGTGATCAAATTCCGTAATATTAGTATGAGACGGTGTATGTATTTTTAATTGATGACTAGCAATGTTTCATTAACCTTGAATATGTAGCCCGAGACATCTAATTTCAGTGTAAATTGTTTATTGTCAATAAGTCCTTTCATTTTTGTTGGATATACGAACCCGTATCATAACAATTGTGACTTAAACACGTTATGGGAATACTATGAAAGCTAAAAAAAACATCCATATGAGGATAATGTCACTCGTAACGTGTACAAAATTAACAATATTATATACAATTTTAAATTGGCGGGTTCTGTCGAACCGAACAGATTGTTACTGCGGGTTTGTTTGAAAATTGTGCCAATTTTACTATACGTACATTTAACTACACTTTTACTCACTGTTAATCGGTTACCGTAGGAGAAAATTGCATTATATTTTTAAAATATATATTATTACTTTGGTTGTGGCAAATAAATGTTAATTTCTCAGATGTCGTGTTTGATTTATTTAGTGTCGACATCTTATATTATTTTTCTAAAGATGTAATATTCGCAGCCATCTTGCCTTATATTTGAATAACAATTGTTCTCGAGTTAATTTAGTAGATACGAGAAAACAACTTACTAGATATATTTATTTATTGTTGATAAACTAATGAAATTGTCTTGAAATTTTGTTCAGATTTCGCAATATGCTTATAGTATTTTAATGCTAGGGACTGTTCAATAATAACATTGCTAACTAAGCTAATTGCAATTGGACAGAATAACTGCGACACGCATCAGGTAAACATGTTGGAGTGGATAAAAATTAACTTTATTAATGTTTCTCAAATCAGTGGGTATAAAGTCTAAAATAAAAATTTAATTTAGACGGTCTCAAGTAAAAAACAATGACCTCCACAATGCAATTAATTTAATAATACCCACATGTTTTATCCGAGTAATGTTTATGGAAATTCAGAGGTACGCACAAATACTTCACATAGCTACCTCCCATACATTACCGTAGACTCTATGATGCGTGCTTGTAATGTGAATCAGCGTAGAGGAGGGGAGAGAATACCGGACTGCAGGCAGACGCGCACATCAGTGCTGATGGCGACCATTCGTCAGCGCAGGGGTTTGACACTAGATAAGGGCCTACGATCTCCTTATTGAGCACTAACGATTGCTTGTTACCGACTTTGCGATGGCTCCGAAAAATACAACAAAATGGATTGCAAACATTATTTCGACAATATTTTTCACAATTCATGCAATTCATATTCGCGATTGTGTTAGTTGTATACATACATGACTTTATTATAAGGATTATAAGATAGCAAACAGTCTCCGTTAAAACATGTAATACGATAAAACATTTTGTTCCCTGGGTTTATGAGCCTTATCGTTTCGATTATATTATATTTGTCCGTTATCACGTGTCGGTTGTGTGAAATGCTGTGTTTTCTAGATTGTAATCCCTTAGGCGAGTTTTTAGTGTTTTTTTTTAATTTAGAGTGTCGCTGATAGCTTTTTATGTGTGCAGTATTGGATTAACATTATGAATAATGTGTGTAATAAAATGTTGAGTGCCTTGTTGCAAATACCCTAACCAAAACATTTCCGACAAAATAATTTTACAAACTCATGCCACTGTTGATGCGTACAAATAAATTTCGTAAGCATTCTTATGTATACACGAACATATCCCAAGAAATGTTCAAATCATGCATTATAAAATTTTCAAAAAAGGCCTTAATTTCGCTGTTAACGGCAGTAATTTGTAGGGTAAAACTAAATTCTTTTGGAAAATCAATTTACTGAATATAGTCATAAATAAAGGAAATAAGCAATATATACACAGAAGAAAGTATAAAATAGTGTTTTCTAGATATTACAAGCTAACACTTCAAAAAGTAAATAATAAATTAAGCAGGTGATTCCTTGTACGATTTGGAGCTGCGTGGTTGGCAAAATGTTATCGTTAGTGAGGCCAAACCAGCCCAGAAAATAAGACGCGAGGGTTAACCTGGGAGTGTCAACTCTGTCCTTTACATGTGCCTTGGTATAGAGCGACCGTGTAGACTGCCGACTTTCTTGTAGCGCGGCACTTTGGCACGTCGTCTGGCCCGATGATACAGGACACCCAGCCGCAGGCCCGTACCTAGAAATTTATTTTAGGTCGGGCGAACCATTACCCTGGAGGGGCTGATATGCTGGTGTTTCTAGTTTTGGTAAGTCGGGTAAAATTTACTCAGATCGGGCCACGCCCGACCTGTTATCCCCCCCCCCCCCATACACCGGCTTCGGGCCTGCCCAGCCAACACGGTGGGCATAGTCGTGAAAGATGGCATTGTCTGCGCCGACGTCGGGCGGAATCGGAAAGTCCCTCGTCACAGGCTGAAGTCCCCTCACGGATACAAGTTGTTTCTTCCTAAAGATGATTAGCACGTGTGTCTTAACGTCGTGTTTATATTAGCGAGTTTAGTTAAATATATCGTCACATGACTCGCTTAACTACTACAGGCAGTAGTGGGGATACTTTGCAAGCACTGTTCCTGACTATAGCATAAGCAGTAGAGCGAGAAGTGCTCCTGCTGACTGTGGTTTATCAGAAATGTTATACTGTTTCACAAGTCACTGGTATGCATTTTGGTGGAAAGTCGTGAATATTCTTCTAAATTACGTGCTACAAAATCAAGAAAGTTAATTCATTGAACTGTGAATGGGATACATAAAAAAATAGTCAAGGTTGTCTACGAACTATATACGCGGTCAGCAAGCACAAGGGCACAGTTCATTATCATGATAAAACATATTTAAAATTAAATTATTTCCATACGTCATAATGTTGCAAACATTCGATTTGTCCAACTAAGGACAATATAACTGACATTTTTTTCATTTTTGGATATTCATCCTATCCGCCAATAATCTTACAAAAACGTTGTTTGTTATTTTACCAGGTATAGGAATCGGAAAGCCTGGGTATTTGATATTCGCGAATTTTTTTAAAACTTTAAACTGCTCTCCTCAGAAATTAATTTTTTGAAGATACTATGTTCTTAATTGTAAAGGTAGAGTATACTAGGTATTTTTTACAAGAACAATATTTCCAGTTTTACAAGGAATTTCTTGGCAACTGGGTTTCCAAGGATTCCTCTTGTAAATGCAGGATAAAAATGTTTAGAGCCTACCCATCCCAGTATGAATTATGTCGCGGAATGTAATGAAGCCGAAAGGGTGATAGCTGAAGCTCGCTCCTTAGCATAACTCAGAATACACGGACGCTTGAGTCAGTAACAGAGGCGTTTAAAGCCACCGAAGGTACTAATACCTTTACGATTGAATGCACAACGGTGACACGTGAAAACTGGAGGAAAAACTGAACGCTGGGTGCTCTTCCGTCCGCTTGACGTGCTGGGACGAGCAGTGAAAGTTGTATGGCAGGAGTCGAAGAAGAAACTGCTAGGTAGAAGGAAAGCGATCGTCAATCACAGAAGCCAGTTTGGTCGGAGAAATTAGATCGATAATCATCGACGCAGATTAAAGACTGTGACAAAGATAGTCTATGGTTCAGGTGGAAGATACTTCGCCGTACTGTATTAACTAACTGTCATAACATATGTTTACGATAAAGTTTTGAACATACGTCTACAATAAGGTGAATGATATTACTAGGCAGACATTTATACATTATAACAGTGATAGAATACTTTCACTTACTTAGCTTATGTGTAGGGAAAGAAAAATTTCGCGATTTTAGTGACCCGCATGTTATAGAATCAGCTTTCCTATGCCTACTCAAGCTCCGTCTATTTGTGCATTGTATATTGTTCCAATGAGTAGCAGCTAATGGAAAAATGATCGGGGCTGGTGTATGCACAGGAGAGTAGATTCTACCATGCAGGTACTTAAACTCACGAAACATTCCTTTCTCAACTTATGGGTAGGGACTGGAAAATTTCGCGAATTCAATGACCTGCAGGTTATGCGTAGAGCAATGGATTCTAGCCTACAGGTAATTGAATTCGTAAAATTTTCAGTCCATACTTATGGGATAGCCAATTTTTCAAATTAACATTCAGTAGTCCTGAAGTGGATTTAATAATGTATTTGAACCTCAACATCATTAACTAAGCAAGGTTAGGAATATATGTTAAATTATATTATATGTGGCTCAGTACCTGTCGAACCTTTGCCATCACTGACTTTTTTTATTTCTACTATGCTCACATCGATGTATGATCTTTAGGACGTTTTTTAAAATCCCCTGAAGAAAAGAGCAAATACAAATTTTTACTATAAAAATCCATTCGATAACATTGTCTCAAAATTTTTTCTCTGCATATGTATTCTCGTAGCAATATTCTCTTCGTTACAATGCAAAATACTGGTTTGTTTGTACGAAAGCGATATCATTAACAAATGATTGCGCACCGCAAATTTGCTTTGAAGAAGAAACTTTCACTAATACACGTCCCCAATGGCTACAGGCCGGCACATTAAATTATTGCATTCATGTTTCGATGCCGGTGGTAAGCTGTCCCGTATATGTTTAAACGAGGTCAGACCAAAATGTTTATAAAGTTTTGTTTTGAAATAGGGTCAATGTATTTCACACGACGTGTAACTTAAATATTATGTTTTTAAAATTTTGGAACAGGATAGTCGCCTGGAGATTTGACTGAATTGCATAATGTATGAAGATTGCGTCTTTTAATTAAAAAACTCCACGGAAAGAAAACGCATTTCAGACGATGACCAAGTGTTGCTACTTAGGGAACAGTACGCACGCTGTAAATTCTATTCCGGAGACTTCCATTAATCGTAAAACAATGTCTTTTGCAGACTGCTGCAGTACAAAATGTAATACAGCAGCTGAATATTAATTGAACTGTGATAGGGGCAAACATTTGACAATAAAGTCTGCAATACGTTTATGTACTGATTTTTTTAAATAACTGAAGGTATAAAATACTGTATTTATATAGTTACATAATTTATATAATTAACTAAATATGGAGCGATATTCATGCTTTTCTGATAAACTGACATGAACATATTACTTCGTGCTCTCGAAAACTGCTAAAAAAATATCCATAAACCCAATATTAAAAAAAAAAAAAAAAAAAAA
>PNEQ01115221.1:9580-24630 GCA_003012365.1 Medauroidea extradentata | reverse complement strand
AACGTTTCGAGGTGCATCATAAGCAAGGTTATTATGGCATAAAAAGTAATCTTTACAACGGGTATTATAGAATTTTCAAGAGTACCGTACAGGGCCAAAATGTACGTTAAGAAAATCCAAACAATTTTTTAGAATACACTGGTTGTTATGTGGGATTAAGATTGTACGAGACTCGAGTACTCTTAATGTAATACTAATGTTAGTTTTTGTTTCTGCGATTTGAAATGCGCAGAGATATAGCAAAGTTTACGCAGAAGTAGTCTGAAAAATATTAAACTGTTTATTACAAATTACATTATGCTACTGGCATTTGATCTTACGTGTGTAAGAATAGTACAAATAATAAGACTGTTCACTTTTATCTGAGCACTCCCAATATATTAATATAATAACAAATACCGTGTTTTATTGGGGCCAAAGTTGTTAAGTTTTCAGAGTGGTGAAACCTTTCCACTGAGTTTCAGTTTCATAAAAAATTTCCATAGTAAAATTAGTAAAGATGGATGCAAAATTGCTGGGAAAAAATGTTCACCAGTGCTCACTTTATCGAGAGCAGCCTGTAATTAAAAATGGCGTTGACAAGTGCTGTGGTCATGGGTAGATGAGATGACGGGTGCCACTCGCGGAAGACAGCAGTTATTGCGACAATGCACCGGCCAAACGCGTCCCAGGAAATATAATTAAAGTTGATTGCTGCTTCGGTGGCGTTTAGGCATCTAATTACACGAAACCGACAAGCAAAATAAAAAACAGTAAAGGGAAAGTTCATAATGGAGGATTGCGTGCGTCTAAACACCCGCTATTGTGATGCCAGGCCAATATTTTGAAATAACAGATGTCGTGCGAACACGGGGTGTACAGGACGAGGGACTTCACGGCTTCCTACTCCGCCATCTTGCACGAAGGTCGGCTCATTCCGGGTTTCCTGACCGCAAGGATAATATGCGTTTTTTTTAGTACTAAAAATGTGATTTTTCTTTTAATGTTGGAGTTAATCACGGGAACTCTGATTCCGTCATGGAATCCGGTTCCGGGACGGCATTAGCACGATTATAATGGCCCAGGTGTTTGTGTCACAAAGCCACAGAAGTGCGGCACAGCTGTGGAAATCACTTTCATAGCACAAGACAGGAGAACAGGTTTCTGTTCCGCCATCATAAATATTTTACCTTGTCGCAGCCCGAGTTTGGCGGACAGCGCTGCGCTGCGGTTGTGAGTTAAAGTCAGACTGAACGTTGCCGGGTGAAACAACTAACTTAGGCAATTTAGTACAGAAAACATACTGAAATGATTATTTCTTAACAATGCAGTGAACATAAATGAGGGTGTTTTGGTGTAAGTCAACGTAAGAAAAAATCAACACACGATAACACTTTTTTTTTTGCCAAAGGTTCGTGAGCATATTTTTTTTTCAGGGTGAAGAATTTATTAATAAAATAAGCTGTTGCATCGAAATGAAAGATACAAAATATCAGTACCGAAACTGGCTAGCCAGAAACGCATAACTATGATGAAATGTTTACCCACGCACGGGCAAAACATTTTTCGAAGAGTTGTCCTATTTTCCTGCAAGGTTAACATAGTAAAACCTGCATATTGAATTAATTGTGTACAGCTTTAACTAATGTTCTGTATCTTCTTAAGCGAGCAATACAAATGCATAACATTTAACATGTCCGAACATCCAGGTTTATATTTGTAAATATAATTAACATCTATACGAAGAGACCCACAAAAATTCACAGGTTCAGTTACCTGTAACATAGCTTCCAAGAATATATACGTATACACACTCGGGCAGATGGCACACTGTTAAAAGTTCCCGTAAATTCGCCGAAATATTTACAGAAAAGTACTGTAATTGCACGAAAGTGGCTCTTATAATTTTTTGTTTACGGAAGTTTGTCCGTATTGCCAGTTTACGGTTGTTTGACCGTAACTTCCCATAAATTCATGGAAATATGTTTCTGCAATTGTAAAGCATATTTCATAGTGTTTCTTTAAAAAAAAAAAATGCTGGTATTAATTATTACTATGACGCCTAGAGTTAATGTGCAGGCACACTGGTGCGAAACGAAGACAAGAGATGCTGAGCGACGAGCAATACAGTCAAGGACAAAGGGCCGAACAGCCCAGTAAGTGACTGAAGTGTTCCGAGGAGGCCACACACATATTTTACTCTCTTCGCTTCACACATCCTTCAGTGGACGGCCACACATGTCACTACATTCAACTTATAACAACTGAAAAAAAATTCGCACCTCTTCTCTGCGTTTCGCGCCAGCGGGTATATGCACCTTTAAGCACCTTTAAAGTTATTTATTTCTATACAGTAAAATCTTTTTCTCGTGATGGTACTGATGAAGTCTTGTAAAATCAGGATCTAAAAAACAAAATTTGTTTCTTATAAAGTCGGTCTCTTACCACTGCATGCAACTCGATCACCGACAATCTTGTCACTGTGGTACATTGGTTAGAGTGTCTGCCTGGTTATCTCCAGGTTGTGGGTTCGAGTCCCGGCAAGTTCGAAGAAGTTTTCAGGGTACTAAATGGTATGTCAAGATCTCGAGAAAAAATAACAAATAAGAGTATTTTGTATTTCTGGAAAATGAAGTGCCAGTAATTTTAAGAAGTTTAACGGATTGCCCGTAATTTTACGGAGGATTCCGTTACCAAGAAAAACTGAGTGTCCGTTATATTACGGAGATATCTGGATAATTTTTTGCCTGTACTTTTCCGTAATTTCACGGTTTTTTTTTCCGAACAGTGAGTGGCTTATTGGCTGCTAGCAGACACAGTGATACCACACGATTAGGACCCGCATTTAGCTGCTTCTTAATTATTAGGTCAATACCTTGGAAGAGGTGGCAAATACGTCAAGGGCTAATGGCGGAAGTGACACTAACTGAATTCCAGCACGTGCCTTAAAGAAAATTATATTTCAGCTCTCTGTCTATAAGTGTCGCCATGTGTAGGCTAATTTCTCACATTTACTTATAAAAAAACTTTCTTCTCGCCTACCGCAAGCTCATTACAGACGGTTACGCGTAAGTCTACACAAGAACAGGAACTGGGAGAGGAATAGGCCATGTCCTTTGCTCTTTGCTAGCATTGGCCTAGAGCGATTTCGGAAAACAATGGAGAAGCGAAATCAGGAATGCCGGAGCCGGGGATCGAACCAGAATCGTCCCGAATGCGAGTCTAAGGTGTTCCCGTCGCACCACCTCGTTCGGTGCGACTAGGGCCGTGTCTCAATTCAAAGAGTACTCTGTTGAGAGAGTATACTCATTCGCGTAACACCAAGAGAGAGCTCTTTTGCTCTCTGTGGCACTCGCTCTCTCCAGTTGGGACGGTGCTCTCTCGTATTTGTAAACAAACGACGCAAAGGTTACTAGTGCGTAAAATGTATTAATACAAGCCATAAACATATTAAATACATTTGTGAACTATTCAAATAATAATCTTTACACTTACCGGCGTTGTATTTCAAACGCTGTTCATAGGCGATGCCAAAATTTTATATTTGGTGTATTTAGAGGCATATTACGGCCGAACATGTTTACTGGATTTCTCGCCATAGGTATACTGTTCATTGGCGATAATTAATTTCGTATAAATATTGAAATATTTGCAATATATGTCGCAGTAACCTCAAACCTTAGTTGTAATCAAGATGGCGTACGCCAGAGAGCACGAGAGAGCGAGAGCGAGTATAGTTGCGACGTATTTGCGAGAGCAAGAGCACGAAAGAGAATTGTTTGGGTGAATTGAGACACTGCCTAAGCCACGCGAGTACGGAAGAAAGATGCCTTGCCCGCCTACTAGCCGTGTGTTTGGGTGAGTGAGGCACGGCGCCAAGGGCGATGTTGACCGGCTCATCCGGTGCGATATCACCTTTATATAAAAACGCAAGCCACTGGAACGGCGTGCAGTTGTATCGTAGATCACTCGTCTGGCTGACAATTTAGTGGTGATCCCGTCTTTTTATCGGAGGAAAGTTTTAAGAGTGTGTGGTAGATAAAGAAACGCTAAAACATAAATAGCTTTCTACGCTTTTTTCGAAGCCAATATGGATAAAATACTCAATGACAATCATAGATAATGGTAATTGTCATCTTAATGAGTAAATATTTATCCAGAGTTACTAATTCGTTGCACGTGATCTCTTGCGTTGCAGATAAATGCACGAGGTTCCGGCGTCAGAGATTGTGCCTCAGAAGTTCGTAACACTGGAAATAATTTTGTATAAGACGTTGGCTAAAACTATTGTCTAGGATTGCTATTGTTAAATTTTCGCAATTTGGCTTCAAGAAACCTACAGTTACAGATTAATGCTTTTAGCCGTTGAATTATGTACCACGCCCTCTTAAGCAAAGTCAATTACGTGCTTCTAGATTAGTTTCACAAGAATCCAGTAAGTAGTTTTCCAAATACAATAGGTTGGAAAAAATTTTTCTTTTATAGCCGTTATGACAGATTTTTTTCTAATACACGTCATGTTTTGAAACTACCTTTCCGTCATCGTTTCATGTTTGTTCTCTTTTGGTACACTGGACTGACACAATGGGCATATGTTAAATAGTTTATTAAAAAAAAAACGTATTTACGAACAAACTGCAGCGTATTTTAATCGCGTGGTAGCCGGCGCCCTTAACGATATGCCGAGTCGTGAAATACATGCAAATACGGCAGCTCTTTCTGGAGTTGTCGCAGGTTGAAGAAGGTACGGATTTTCATCTGAATTGTAAATACGGACAACTCGTTTCAACATACGCGTCCAACGTTTCTGCGCGCACAACAAGCATCCTTTTTTTAAATTATAAATCTTCTCCCCCGTCATATTTTGACGTTATCATTCACGATTGAATCGGAGTTTCCTCTCGCACACATTGTCCTAGCCGTGGAATTACCATGGAACACACATGTACAAAATAACACACACACACACATCTTAAGTATCACTACCGGCAGTATAGGGGGTTCACGATTAAGTTAGTACTTTTGAGGTCCCGGTAACTTCTTTTTCCTCTTAAAGTGGAGTGTTAGAAAGTTTTATTGGATTTTCAGTTTTTGAGCCATAACATTTATTCACATTGTATTATCAAAATTTTCTCTTCGACAAACCGTAGGATATAATCTTGATAAACAACTTGACTTAAATAATGATGGAATCTTTCATTAACTTGTCATGCAGAATCATTGCAAGGGAATTATTGGTTAACTTTCAAGGATTCTCTTGCAATGATTCTGCGTGACAAATAAATGAAATATTCCGTTATTGTTTATGTCTAACAGTTTACCAAGAACATATCCTACGCTTTGTCGATGAGCAAATCATGGCAATACGAATTGGAAAAAATGTTATGACTCGAAAACAGAAAATTCAATAAAGTTGTCTAACACTCCCCCTTAAGAGTCCAATACAGCTGCTGCAATAGCATTGGTGCAGCGAGTTAGGAGAAAGTTTTCTAAGAGATGCTACTAATCGTGAGTCTGATATCTTTACCTACGAAAATAAAACACATTTAAACCTATGATTTTTTTTATAGATATATGCTCAGAAACATGGTTTCGAGGCACCTCAAAATTGCCAAAACTGCTTTTTCAAACTGTTGCCACGTAAAAAATACCAACAGAAATCGTAAAACGAAAATAGAGAAGCATGCGCTGATCTTTACTATGCACTTTTCATAAATTAAATAATAGGGCCACCGTTTAAATACTCATAAGAAATAGCCGACTATCAAAACACTGCACGCCGTTTTCGCACCTCGCGAGTCAAGGAGACAGGGTTGTTGACTCAAGAGTCAGCCTAGAACTTGTCGCATGCCAGTTTCCGTACCTCAGACGCGGCAAAGTTGTATGTTTTGACTGTTTTTGTTAACATGAATGTAATATCCTGAGTAACATACAAAGTGTACAGACTATACCGTACCCAAAACTTAACGTCTGAGACCCCAGTTAAGTATATTTTCTAATTATTATTCTAGACAAGACAGTCTTCAGAAAAAGTGCTCACCTTAAGGGCGCGGTTATCTCATTTTAACGTCTTTTTCTTATTTTTATATTTGTACCAGTTATTTCTTTTCTTATTTCAAACATAAATTGTGACTAAATCTTCCTCTTTGTATCCCTCATAGTTTTTGCGTAATGAGTAGTAAACGTCAAAATTTGCACTTTACGGTTTTTATCTATACGCCACTAAAACCAACTGACATACCAAACCGTAAAAAATTCACAGCGTATAACAATTTTGTAGGCTAAGAAAACTCAACGTAAAATTGCTTGATTATATTACCATATGTTTTATCATTCTCGTGTTGCAAAGCTTATATTTACCTGAATCTTCTTCCAGTGAATAAATAATGTACAATAATTACATCACAGTGATCCATACAAATAATATGTCACTTTACATTAACACGGTGATAACCTTGGAATGACTTATTGGACAGTCTACCTTATCGTAGAAGTTTGCAAATAGAGAGCAATCAAAACCACATACACACATACGTACATATATACATTACTATCTACTTACATATATACATATATTTATTATTTATGTGTACACAATCGGGTTAGGCAAGCAAGCTGTTTAAAATAAAAATCTCTGCCAGTTACCGGCCAGCTGGAATAGAATAAGTTTCCTTTCAAGCAGTTTTGCATAATTACTCCCAGTAATTATATCAGGTTCACTTCTATAATTTACATCTTCCACAACTGCTCGACCATGGTTAGCCTCGATAAAAGAAACACGGGTATGTTATTGCAACACGTACTGAGATCCGGACGTCAACTGTATCTGAGGAACAGAATAAGTGAGAATACAGACTCGAAACTATCACTTTATGGCAACCACAGTGAATACGCTTTAACTTCGTTGAGGTTGTAGTTATACGTCTACTGTTCAAACCCTTTCGCGTCACTTGGCCGTGTTTCGTGTAACAGCAGCTTGTTTTGCGCCTGTGATTTGTTAAACGGTTAGAAACTGAAAATTTACTCGGGGTTAATTTTGAACTCCGTAAGCTGAAATTTTATCTTGCCCAGGGGGGCCGATTACATATAGCTAGAGGCACGAGTATTTCGCGTATTCATCTGGCAACAGCCTAAATTTCTCAGACCTATACACACACTGGCCAACGTCATATATCCATTGCTTCTAACCGTAGCACGTGTTACCACCACGACTTATTTATCTCTGGTTTGCAGTCGTCAAATATGTGTTGAAACAGGTGTCGTCTAATCACAGGGGGATTAGTGAAGTTACACATGATTGGCATTCAACCTGACCTAGAAACAATATCTGAAATAATCGTGCCTCTACATATAGTTTTTTATAGGTGCAACAGTGCAACGCAAAATTTGCGCTTGCTCAGTGTAATTAAATACACACAGAAGTGCATGAGGTCACGTGATGGGTACAAAATGGTTGTAAATATGCGCATATCAAATACTTCGACCCAAGTACATTTGCTTTGTTCGCGCATGCGCAGCTAAAAAAAAACGTGGGGTGTATTCACTTCCAACTGTGACTAGAGGTGCAAGTGAAGACCCATTTTACTTGCTCTGCACCTTCGCTGCACTGCGTTGGTGCAAATAGCGGGTAGCGGCCCAATCTAACTTCGTGACTTATCGTCTACTTGAGTCGAACTCTTCGGCGCTGGTCAAGTAAAAACCGACTGTGGACTCTGCTCCAAGTGTCTTCCTATTGGCTGTTCATTTTAGTTCGCCTCTGCGCATCCGTTCTGCGCAGGTCTACTTTCCTCTTTTTTTTTTTCCTCGACCTCTGTGACAATTAATTTAGATTAGATTACGATAGTTTGGATTAGTTTAGAATAGTTTAAGACAGTAGGAAAATACTTAAAGAGTGCGTGATATATCAATAAACGCTGAAAACATTAATTGATTTCTATGTTTTTTCGAAGCTAATATGGATAAAATACTCAATGACAATCCTAGATAGTGGTATTCGCCAACTTTATGAGTAAATATTTATCCAGAATTACTAATTCGTTACGCGTGATCTCATGCGCCGCAGTTAAATGCACGAGGTTTCGGCGTCAGGGATTGTGCCTCAGAAGTTCGTAACACCGGAAACAATTTCGTGTAAAACGTTGACTAAAACTATTGTCTAGGATTGCTATTGTTTACATTTCGCAAATTGGCTTCAAGGAACTCACAGTCAAAGATTAATGCTTTTAGCGTTGAATTATGTACCACGCTCTCTTTTAATACAGTATGGAAGTCCAGAGCCTTTGGTCTGGTCAAATGCTCCCCGGCCAGCAGTTGTTGTCAAGCAGGTGAAGGGAGCGGCGGCCCAGCTGGTTATAACCGTTAACCTTTCTCGCGCCGCGCCGTCCTTCAAACGTCCTTCAGTCTCTCGGACCGTGTTCCAGATCCCGCGCAAGGTGAAAGTGACCGCGGAGTCGCACGTAACAACGCCGTGACGACGGGCGGGCCCCAAGTCCGTTCCGTTGTCTCGACGCTCTGCGCACTTTTATACCCGGTGCAGGATAACTGAACATTCAAAAGAGCCCAAGCCTAAGGGCACAGCCTACCAAGTGCTTAAAATACGTTCCAATGTGTCCACTGTAACTTCCTTTTTACGAAACAACTCCACGTGTGGCAAATTAAAGAAAATACACTTCAATTGGTGATGAAAACGAAATGTCAAAACATCATGTTATTAATAAAATCATTTTGAAGACCTTTAAAATGGCTTAAAAAAAACTTTTTAATGGGCCTCCCTAGAAAGACTGCGTCTGTTTGTGTGTGAGAGGCAAGAGCGATACGGTTGCCGTTGACTGCCGTATGTAATGTATTATCGCTTCTCCGTGCAAGCCCATCAGTTCGCGTGCTGTACTTTACTAATATTTTTTGTCCTATTCGACTTTAAGCGGTGACCACATTATTTTATTTATTGACGGCATAGTTCAAAGTCTAACGTTTGATTCTATAATTGTGTTTTTCGAATCCGGTTCTTATTTTCCCAGATACGGCGGTCTGGAAAAGCCATTTTTGACCGTTTTGAGGAGCCAGAACACAATGTTTCTAATAAACGTGCCTAATGTATAAAACAATAGCGACATGTGTTCTTTTCGTAGGCGTGTGTGTGTTGGTGTGTATGTGTGGAAGGGTGCCCCCTTAAACCTGTTGTTATAATTGTGAATTTACTTAAAAGGGATTTGTATGAAAACTACTGTAGAAACATGCAATGAACTTGCTTTAAAACGTCTCACCAATAAAAAGATGGGGTCACGACTGAAAAATGTTCGTCAGGCGAGTCGCTTCGTCCGTTACCAGATTATTTGAAAACCGCTCAACGCACTTGAAGAGAGCTCTGCTTAGGAATTGCATTCAAAGAACGTTACACGTGCGTATACAGATTTCAAGTACAAAACCAATCCCTAAATAATATTTTCTAGCTGTCAAAGAAAGGTGTTTTTGCGGGATTAAAAGCAGAATCTTTTAAAGCCGTTAAAGTGTGAAATTAATAATTTGATTTCAGTACGAAATTATGTCAGTTTTGTAGACGTCACTTGAGACTGCATTTTCCGCTTATGTAAATTTTTTTAGCATTCATAGTATTCAAATGACGGCATGTCAGTCATACTATGCATGATTACGGCTTAATATACCTAAGGAAAACCATCAGACTAACTGAACTGAAATAATTTACTCTTAAGATTAGATGTCGCGGCCTAATGGGCAAAAGTTATTAGATCATTAAAGGACGCATCTTCGTAATTTTCAAACATTGCTGAAAATAAGGTTTTTAATGTCGAAAATTAGCGACATATTAAGTGCACTAAAAACAAATACCGTTTTATTTCATACAAAAATTTTGTTTTTAACTAATAGCGTCATTCGTCCTGATTACAACGATACCAAGTTTATAGCAATGCGACGATTTCTCACGCTCGCCTTTCTTACGGGGTGGGGAGAGCTCAAGCGACGTACCCTCATCCTTCCACGTCCTTCCTCAGACGCGCGCAGGGAGCCCGCACCATCCTTTATACAGTGTCTGCGACCGCTGTAGCTGTCTATTTACGTGATTCAGAACATATATTCCGAGTTTCATAGGACTATGGGAGAGTGTTGATATTCACTAGTCTTGAATAGCCGTAAGAGCCCTATACAGCAAGCGTTAGATGCCGTGATTGAGGTACGGAAACAGGCAGACGATAAGATGGCTCGTGCGTCAACAATCGTATTTCCTTTGTGGGCGGGGCGCAGTGTTATGGCCGTTGACTTTTTGCTATAGGTAGAGGCACGAGTATTTCGCGTATTAATCTGGCAACAGCGTAGACTTCTCAGACCTATACACACACTCGCCAAAGTCAAATATCCATTGGCTTGTAACCGTAACACGTGTTATCACCACGACTTGTTTCCTTATTTATCACTAGCTTGCAGTCGTCAAAGATGTGTTAAAACATGTGTCGTCTAACCACAGAAGGAGGAGTGAAGTATACAATATTGGCATTCAACCTGACCTAGAGTCAATACGCGAAATAATCTTGCCTCTAGCTATAGGACTTTATGCAGTGGCCCTAGTTTTTCAACCATGGAAAGTGCATAGTAAAGACCAGCGCATTCTTCTCTATTTTCGTTCTACGATTCCGGTTGGTATCTTTTACGCGACAGCAGTCTGTATAGTAAGGTCTCTAAGCGTGTGCAATACACCTTTATCGCTAATATGTACTACGTTATTAAATGATAGCGTCACCACTAAATGTCACAGAGGCGAGATGTCTGCAAGATGACAGCACGCCGGTTCAGTGAAGTGCACCTAGAGGCTAGATGAAGGTGTAATGAGCGTGTTGCGTCGTCCTTACAGCTTCCGAACTTATAGTCCTCGAACAAGCAAATACGTCCCCCCCCCCCCCAGACATTTTAAGGTACGGTTCTCACTCTCGTGTTCAATTTTATATTTACATATTATAGCATTATTATTTATCGAATCAGATAAAATGTTCTTATTGTGTTTTCACACTATGCAAAGGCCTTCGGATTTTGGCACAAATTTTTAAACACACATTACCTGATAAATCTGTACCAGACAGAAGCCATTTATGATATGAAAATAATATATAACCAATTACATCATAATTATGGGGCAGATAATATAGAGTTATGAGTCTATCGGAAGGTAATGTATTTTATCAGAGAGCTGTGATGATGTACTTTAAATGAATGTTTTTAAACAACTAACTTCCAACATGAATTGTGATGTCTAGTCTTAAGGTGACTCCTTAAATAAGTTGCTTCTGTGAGCGAAAGACCAAATCGACTGAGCACTAAGGGTACTGCTAATAGGCGCGTATAATCACCTCTACGCGCAAGTACTTCAATTGGTGTGCATTGCTTTTCTGTTATCCCTTTCCCTACATGACATCAAGCGTAATCATATCGTGTTACTTGACGGAAGCGGGGTTTAAAGTCCAATGCATATTTATATCTTAGTGTTTAACGAATGCTGTTGCTATTTCCTAAGTTTCTGAAGTCTGAAAACGCCGTTTTTAACCATTCTGAAAGACCCTCCCCCTCCCCAAAAAAAACATGTTTCTAGTAAGCAAAGTTCAAAGCCCGTTCCAATGTAAGCTTCATATAGATCCGGGTCGTACATTTTGAAGTACGGCAGGCTAAAAAGGACGGTTTTTTAGCTATGTTGGAGGGCTTTGAAAAAGTTTTTTTATTTGCATGGTGTCTTAATGGCCGTCATTGTCCGAAGTTTTTTTTCGTACATTTCGGACATAGTTTCGTAAGAACGTATTTACGAACACACTGCAACGGATTTGAAGCGCATGGAGGCGGCGCTCTTTAAGTAGACTTTGTGCCACAGAGAAGTGAAGTTTTCCCGACGGAGAAACCCAGTTCTTCATTGCTCGTTACTGCTGCACCTTTTGGACAACCTTATTTCCAGGCTGGAGGAACAGGATCTACCACTGACCGCTGTGCCGGGAACCGGTCTCAGGATCCTTGCCTGCTCGGAGCGGATACATTATTTAATAAGGAGCCACCCCGCCGCCGGCCGATTTGCGCCCTGTTGCTAAGGCACAAGTCTACCTGCAGCTGTGAACTCTTTGTAAATGGAGACCTTCATATTTCGCGTTGTTATCAATGAGCAGACTAACTCCACAGAACTGTGTGCTCATCTTACTTCTGCTGTTGCCCGGTAGTATGTGTGGCACGCCAGGACTTCCTCGACGAATGATGTAAGGTCAACTGGATAGTGTTCATGCTTCAGTATATAGGGGGCTCGAAATAAAATGAGCACTAAAAAAGCCCTGCTAAAGTTATATTTTCAGTCAATTCGTATCTTTTCGCATGTAACGGCTAACAAAGGGAAATGTCTAACCTATCTGGACTATCACTTGATGTCTGCACGTGTAACATAAATTTGTGCCGTCGCTAGGCACATATCTATAATTTGATAAGAAAAAAGTTTATTAATTATATAAAATGCAATTATGGCGATTTCAGTTGATTTTGTTTCAGTATTGTTGTATTCAAATAGGAAAATACACAGCACTATATTACGTTATTTCGCTGCCAACCGTACAATCAGTAAGGGGACTATATTTGATGCTGAATATTATGCAGTAACGGCTAGCGGTATTTTTCAAAGGTTATATTTTTAACGCTCATTTTATCCCGAACGACCTATACCAAACCATACACAAAATGTGCATCAGCTAACTCAGCTCTACATGCATTCGCTAAACTAACGCTGCGTCCTAATAGTCAGTTATACTCGCTAAGTGCACATAAGCCTACTAGCACCTGGTACATACTTTGTCCAGACTATTCTGACCGGTCAAAACCTTTCCATACCACACTCTAGTAGCAACATTTGAAACTAAGAGAAAAAAATGGAACTATGAGCACGTTCATACTAGGTACATGTAACGAATATGGCCCGCTTAAGATTCAACAGTCATGTATGCCTAAGTCATTAACTATATTACTAATATAACACATGGATGATTTAATACAGATATTTATAGATGGTGTATGTTCATACTGGAGACTAGTGTGTATCGATCCCATCATCGATCTCGGCATTACCACACAATGGCGACTAGTGGGCCTTATTTAAAACGTTTTACGGAGTAGTCACTAAAATAAAAAACAATAACGAAAATTCTACAAAGCTGGATTGATAAAATAAAACATACTATAATAAGTTTGACAATGTTTAAAAAATTAACTTTATTGCGTACTTATTTTTACGGAAATAATTTGCAGGGTAGGGCCTACATAGCCTAGATACAGAAATGTATGACGTACATTTATTTACAAAGGCTATAGATGAAATACTTACTAATTTTCCAACTAGAATACTACATAAAATTCACGAAACATCATAATCATCTCAAACAAATATGGCGGTCGAAGCTAATATTCTGAAACACCAAGCAACTTCGTGTACTTGTCAAGTGAACAGCTTCTGTGCACATGCAAATTTTGGCTTTAACGAGCCGTTACGTAAAAACTATGAGAGATAAAAAATTTTTATGACAGTAAAATTTAGTCACATTTTATGTCTGAAACAAGAAAAAAATACCTGATACAGATATAAAATTAAAAACGGGGTGATGAAAATTGCTGTTCATCCGTGAACAATCAGTAAAAAGAAAGCACTCGTCGCACACGTATGTTTCGTAGCAGTCATCTCTTTGAAGTACCCAGAGTTTCACAACCACGATGTGTCCACTCTCGACAGACATCTCGCTGGCAGCCATGTTTACGCGTATTATTCAAAGGCTGGTGTAACAGCTGTAATGCCAGTTAGTGCGGGCAGCCACCACGGCATGGCATCTGTCGCCTTGTCTGGCCGGATCTCATATACCAGTTGCATTTAGAGAACCTGCCCTGTTTTCTGGTTACAGGTTCCATACCAGCTTTGTTTCTCGAGCAAGTCTTCGCTGCAGTACCAGGTCGTGGGCAGGAGCCCTGAGCAACCACTACATGATGAAGGGCAACGACGTCTCATAGGGTGTATCTGTCTTGACCATTCAACTTTAAAATATAATCGGTGGATATTGACCCACAGCCAGTCGTTTTCCGTTAGGCCTATTTAATGTGTTGAAACTGCGTACTGGGAGTCAATACAACTTCACTAACCGAAAGTAACATTTATTCTTTCAAAAAGTACACAAAAATTACGTTCTATGATTGCATGGATTGACACCATTATAACAGAATGTATCAGTGGTATCCTTCTTTTTTAAGAATATCTTTATTTTACTCATTTTCTATAAATTTATTTTATTGAGTCCTTTAACAATATAAACAGACTTCATTCAATTTTTTTTTGCCTAAAACTCCAACACAAGTAAATTTATTTTTATAATTTACGATGAAGGCATACATTTTATATGCTCCATTTGTGGGAAAATCTATCCACTGTCGTTTAAATTAAACTTCTTCAGTTTATTATTTTTATTTCCAAAATATTTTTGTATTATTCTTGTTTTACCCAAAATTCTATAAAAAACAGTTTACTTTGCTGTATATTTAAATTTTATAATTTTTGCTCTCTTTTCTTAGCAGATTGTAAATATGCCATAATTATTATTTCTATTTATTTTATTGCAAAAAGGAAAACGTTTGTGGGAAATAAGTACTTTTTCCTAGACACGAATGGAATAATATTATATATGTTCTTATTAGACCTAATTCTTCTAAATTTATATTTTCGGGGACAGTAGAAAATAAGCTGTGGGATTTAGAAAATGATGTTTCACCAGATTTAATAAAACAAGATTGGTTTACAGAAATTATTTTCTCTGTTTCTTCTAAAATTTATATTAGTTAATAGGCAGCAAATTAAAACTAAAAGCAGATAAAATTAATTTAACAAATTTTTACTTTCCCTCTTTATCTTGTGCCAATTTTACCCACTAACATTTTCGTCTCCAATTTAGCCCTGTAAACGCGTGGTGTGGTCATTATGAGTTTGTTTCTGGATATATATATATATATATATATATATATATATATATATATATATATATATATATATATATATATATATATAT
>PNEQ01115220.1:189338-222980 GCA_003012365.1 Medauroidea extradentata | reverse complement strand
ATATGCAGCTCTGCTTCGTGGTCAGCGATTGGCTGTTGTAAATTCTCAGCGTCTCGGGGTTTTACTCGCAAATCACAGACGTGTGGTGTCGCAGTAACCTTGTCCCTGCTGGCACTAGTCAAATGAGCCACGCCTACATTCTGCCAATACTCAAGAAGCAGAGCTGCATTTGTGCACACAAGGTATTGAAACAAATTGTAGCAGAATTCTTTTCACCAAAAATCGTGGTCTCTATGCATGACAAATTAAAGAAAGAACCCACAATTGTTTATGTCAAGCGGTATATAAAGAATATACCCTATGTCTAGAGCCACTATTTTGTCGCGAAAAGATTTTTGCAACATTTTGTTTCAGTGTCTCGCGCGCACCTCGGCAGCTCTGTTCACGGCTATTGGCAGCATGTCTTTGCTCAGACACGTCTTTAATTTGACTGCACCAATAACAATGAGGCTATTGTGACGCAATACGCCTGTGATTTGTCAGTAGAACCTCAAGACGTGTGACAGTTAAAACGTCCAATCACTGACCATGAAGCACAGTTGCGGATGTGAACATAAGACATGGAAACCAGATGGTGCAAAAATCTTTTCGCCATAAAATCGTGGCTCTACCTATGTCTTGTCAAAGAGAAAATTTTGGTACCGTGTACAACTTGAATAAATGCCATGGCTCGAAAACTGAAAAGTAAAGAAATTTATCTAACCAACTACCTCAAAATAAAAATATTTCGGTGGCTAAAATCAGCAACTAAGCAGTCTCTCTTGTCCCACACTCGATCAAGGATCTTATTTTATTCTTCTCAGTGAAAAGAATAATCCTCTCCACTGTATGTTGTAGTTGTAAAGTACAACGCCATAGGAGACTTCACGATTCTGCACAAATTTGCTTAAGGAGTCGTTATTAACTGAACTGAATTTATAGACGTGTGGCATTACAAGCAACTGTGGCCGAGTTTCAGATAACCCCACTGTAAAACATAAAAAGGAAAGGCCATTGTTAGGTGTTGTCAAAAATATATACAGTTGTAGAATGGCGAATAGTTGCGGCTAGATAGACGAAACTAAATCCAAACAGTTAGAACAAAACCAACACATACTTATTATTTCCGGAAATGAATATCATTGTTGTATACAGAAAGACGATGCAAACATACAATTGAAAATGATAAAAAAAAAAAAAAAACAACCAGGTGTACGGAAAACGGCAACAAAAACGGATGTTCAAAATACAAATGACCGAAGTCTCGAACAGATTCTGCCCCGATTTCGGTTTTATATGGTTTCAGGAAATAATTCCAGACGTTTTTCAGGATGTTTCCTAAATATATGCCATAGCCAATGCATGTCCCATTTCCTTTTGTGCTAAGTTTTGTCTAACAACGTCTAATTAACTCACTGTTGCTGAGACGTAGGGTCCACTTATCTCCCTCATTAACAGTTATTTTTTAAATTACTTGGGTAAATTACTTATAAGTCGCTATGTCACTGAAAAAATAAGAAGCCGCACATTACTGCCACCAAGTTTAACCACTCTATTACGTAAATAAAGTTAATGCAAAATGTATTTATTATTGATGCACGATAATGTTTATAGTTAAATTAACATGAAGTCTTTATTGTTAATATAATGTACATTACTAAATAGATTTTGCGCCACTGCCGTATGGTAGTGTGGGCTGTGTATCTTCCCTGCTGTCAGCCCTAGTTTGGTATAGGTGTGTACAGTTAAGTGAATGTTTCGTTCTCACTTAGTGCGTGTAAGTAGTCACTGCTGTACGATTATAACATAGTACATCTGGTGTAAAATATTTCGAGTATTATGTAGCTTATTTCAAATTTGCATGTCAATATTTTGAGGGAAACAACTCTCGCATCTAGAGGAACAAAAAATGTTGTAGAAACATAGACCCGAAAACGCATAGTTCCTGTACTATTGGCCTCATGACTTGCATAGCATTGGCTGGGTCACCTAATTGTGGAACGCTACAGCAGACATTGCCTGCTGCCCGATCAAATACTATTCGTCTGGTATGTAGTTGCCAACAATATCTGCAAAGACGTTACACAGTAACACGGTCCAGCCCGTATGCTACGCAACATACCTTATGTATTGTGAAATGTAGTACAGTGTGACGTCTGTATAAATAAACACATGTTTTTAAAGGGGTTCTTTATATGTAATGTATTGAGTAAAGGGCCGGCACCATCAACCAGGTAAACTGTAAGTGTGGATTAAAGAAACAAAAATTGAAATGTAGAAGTCACTGTTTATTTAGATGGTAAAGTGTGCGAAGCAATAGATATGCTGATAGAAATTTAGCTTCTACAAATTATCTCTAAAATTAAAGGATGTTAAGGTGTACAAATGAAATTAAAAAAAACATTGTGTAACCTAGTGTCATGACAATTGGGTGAGTGATTTGACTATAGACCATATCAAACTACCGATAGGCGAGGGATACAACACTGCAACTCATACGATATTTATCGTAAATTTCCTCATGACATCTTGCAAATATCAATGATGGACTCTTCAAATCTTCAGGGTTCTACTATGTGTTTTGTTGTACTAAGTACATCGATACTCTCTATCGATGAGCAACATTTTAACATGGGTTGCTGTGGTGTCACCTCCTTGAAGTCTGTGCAGTTGACCTTACAGGTTAGTGTCTTGCTAACAAGCATCTCCCGTCGTGAATAACGAGATCCGGAATATGTCTAGGAACAGCACAGTAAGAGTAGACCTCTCAAGGCTACAGAACCAGGCTGGACAACGACCTCCGCTTCAGGCGTCACCTCAGACCCATCGAGAAGACGATGCAGATCTGAGTATTGAAACCACTTTCTTCCGGGTGTCGTGGAATCCAATCTGGACGACAGCTGAGCCTTCTGAACTGCAATTCAATTGACGTCGTAGTCCTCCAAAATGTTGCAATCCTTCTTCCCTCGAGAGGGAATATTCTTATATCATAAATAATTGATATTTCCTTTCTTGAGGCTTCTCAAGACCATTACAGTGAATTGAATAACAGCATTATTCATATTTGGCTAATTAAATTCACATACAATATCAAATCTCGTCATAGGTGATGACTTTTATCTCTCTCTCTTTTTTTTTTTTTCAATTTTCAGAAAATCAAAACTTTTCTTACCTTAGTTTACTCTACGCTTTCCTCCTCGTTGCCATAACTGTCAGCTCTCTGCAAAAATCGTCTTCCCGCCCATAAATAGCTTGGTCGGAATAAAAAAATCCTACTCTGAATCAAGAAAATATTTGGCTGGAAAAAGGTAAATTTGTAGGAAATTTATAAGTTTACACTGAGCATAAAAAACGTATTCGCCCAAAGACAAATGCAAATAAAGTTAAATTATAGCACGGGGTATTAGCTTCCAAAGATATTAACAATCCTGATGCTTCAAGCAGTTTAACCAACAAACATACGGCAATTTTACCGACTTCCGTAACATAGAGAAACTATATTTTACAACAAAAATGACACATTTCGTTCCTACGTTCATGTAATTTTCTTTGTTCCCCTAGGTGTGAAAATTTGTCCTCCAAATTATTGACATGCAATTTTGAAACAATCTGTATAGTAAGTTGTTTAATTTTATTGACACATTTTGTAGAAACTACTGGTACATGAATGATTAGTCACGTGAAATAAAATATTTTTAAAAAATATCACAAAAAATATATAATATTTACAACAATATTCAGGTTTTAATAGCAAAAAATTAAACAGACAAAAATCAACGTTCAGTAAATAAAAATTATGCAACAGGTAATTGCTGTCAAATATTACGTGAAGACAGAAAATGAGAGTAAAACGAGGTCAAATATAATGTGATGGGTACACTGACAGAATTAACCAAATTTTTTTATAACATCTTCCTTCTGTCGCCCATCTGTAAGAAGTATTTGTTCAAGATATTGTAACAGTTTTTAACAACTTCCGACCTTGTTTACTGATAGTTTTTGTAGTGATCCACAAAATAATTATACACACATATTTTAAATCTGCCACCGTTAGCATAAAAATGAGAGAGGAATTTAAGCAATGTTGGAATTGGTTTAAAAAAATGAATGTATTGTACACGTATTTGTTGAAACAGTTGTCTGAAAGAGAACTTCTGATTTTCATGAAATGTCAATTATTAAATAAAACATATTCCACTCTTTCGTTCAGTAAGTTAGGAAAAATTTACACCAACTAGAAAAAAATGCTGATACGTGTACTATGAAGTCGACAATGTTAACAAGTTTTGCAGTGTCACAGTACGTAGAAAAATATTTCTCACAAACATTATTTATAGTGTTGTTTCAGTCTGTTTAATAGGTTAATGACTAACGTGACATGAATTTATTCAAACTTCAGTTATGTTTCAAATATTATTAAACGTAAGACAATAACTTTTGAGACAACACAAGCAAGTTTCGGAAAGCTATCCTTCACTAAAAATGTTAAAAAGGAAACATGTGGAAAACTTACCGCTTAAAGTAAAAATTACGGGAGAGCTCGTGCGTAAAAGTTAAGTTTTATAATACTCGTTTGAGTTTTAACCATTCATTACAATTAGGCTATAACAAGTTTGTGGCTAGAGATTCGTAACTTATATTTTAGACCTAAATATTTTTTTTTGTAAAACAAACCTCTTAAACATATTAGAAGTTTTCCACTTTAGACTCACGCTCAAATTCTGAAACTCTTAGCAACGCGCAGTAAGTCATCAATACTTAAGTAGCAGCACGTCAAATAGGATTCATCTAGTCGAGAAAGAACCAGGTTGTTGCAATATTGCCTGGCAAGCCGGACAGCAAGACGTCCGAGCGGCAATCAGGTGAGCGTTGGGAAACCACGGAAGACAACAACTCACCTCACCCCCCTCGCAGTTGCACAATATCGAGGACAAGTACGCTGATATACAGCGCTGTTACCAAGTAAATGGGGTATGTCTGTCGGCTGTCGTCGAGCTGTCGTCCACCAGCACTCATCAGATCAACAACCGTGCGGTTCTCCGCCGGGGACTCGGGATCGAGCCCCGGCGGGTGCGTGCTCGTCCGTCGATGCCGTCTCCTCATCAATCCAGCTTTCGGTAAGGTCGTCAGATCTAGTTATGTGGCAGCAACTCTCAACTTAATATAATAACTAGAGATTATGGTATATCGCGAAAATGTTTTGTGCCAAGATAGCCTTGAAAACACTGACACAACGTAGCTGGCTGCAGACCAATACCAGGCATCCAATATTACAATATCAGGATTCTTATTGGCTCAGTCAAATAGGGCAACAGCTCCACGTACAAGCTGAAGCCAGTAATCTTCTGTTAAGCTGGACGTGTATTGAAATCCATCAAACAGTCAACTTTTCCCGCGATAAACCATCATCTCTAATAATAACTTAATAGTCAGTAATATTGCGCTCCCCTCCTAATAAATAGATCACATTGTAACCTATTTTGTATTCAGAGTACCTGCCATTGTAGTATAGTAAATGCCCATTTAAGCATAACTGTCATTTAGCCCTAAATAACATCTAAATAAACCCACAGTGTAGCTACCATCTGAGTGAAACCTCCAAACTAATAATAACTTATGAACCCCCAATATAATAACGACTTACAAAATAAATCAGTTTGTAACAAGGTAAACCGTTTAAAAAGTAATAGTCATATTCTATTTATTTAAGTTAATTATTATACACGTGGAGAATATGAATTACACAGAAAGAAGCGTCAACTGGGAGGCATATGATTAAAAAATTACGGAAGTGAAGAATACAAGACTCCCTGTCAATACGACATATGTTTTTTTTTTTTGTAAGAACCGTAGAGGTACGTCAATTCCGCGGTTTCATCTGGCAGTAGCCTAGATTTCTCAGTCCTGTACACGCACTGGACACAGTCGATTATTCATTGGTTACAAGCGAGTAGCACGCGATATCGCTAGGAATTATTTCCTTATTTACGACTGGCTTGCGGTAGTCAAATGCGTTTCGTGACAGCTGCCAGCTAATCACACACCTGATTATGAAGTTTACATTTTACGTTCCACCTGACCTGGAATGCATCTGCGTAATTGACGTACCTCTATGGATATATTATCAGAGTATCAGCACGCTAATGTGGAAAGGACACCTCAGTGACATGAGAATCTGCACTACTGCACGAGTGAACAAACTGCATGTTTTGTACCTACAGACAGGGACGTGCAAATTTCGCATGAATTTTTTCACAGCAGATTATACTTCAAGCGGTTGTACGTTCGCTTGACATCTCGGATTGGTCGACAATATACAGACATTCCTCATAAATCGCTGTTTGCCAATAATTGTAAGTCAAACGGTATAGTTACCAATCTTTAGAGCCACGATTTTGTGGCGAAAAGATATTTGCAACATTTTGTTTCAGTGTCTCGCGCGCACCTCGGCAGCTCTGCTTCACGGCTATTGGCAGCGTGTCTTTGCTCAAACACGTCCCTCATTTGACTGAACCAATAACAATGAGGCTATTGTGACGCAATACGCCTGTGATTCGTCAGTAGAACCTCAAGACGTGTGACAGTTAAAAGGTCCAATCACTGGCCATGAAACAGAGTTACGAATGTGAACATAAGACATGGAAACCAAATGGTGCAAAAATCTTTTCGCCATAAAATCGTGGCTCTAGCAATCTTCTGTACTGGTTTAACACACACAATTTGTTCTTACATAAAAACTCATGTCCAACCTCTCAGATTGTACTCGGATACATACAAGACAGTGAAGTCTAGTCTGTCACCAATTATTGAGAATTTTATTTGTCTCTACTCATTAAACTCGCGGGTCCATTGGTCTGAAACCTAGCTGCCACGAATATCTGTGCTCTCAAACTGAGAACAGCTGCTCATTGGTTGCTTGCTGAAACAGTGATACCACACCATTGGACCTGCATTCTGTTCTTTATTTATTATTGGCTCAGCGCCTTACAAAATGAGACAAAGTTCCGATTGCATAAATCCCAAGTCGTCCATTTGCTTGAATCCTATAGCTTATGCTTTAAAACACGCACGGACTTTTCAGGCACCTAAGTATACTGGACAAGATTGTTCAAGGAACACCAATGAATAAAGAAGGTAATGAAAAATTCGCCGAGTTCAATGACCTCCGTGTTAAATTACACTGCACTGTGTATACTCAACTCCCAACCATTTGTCCATTTGCTGCTACTCACTGGAACAGCAAATAATGGCCTAATAGACGGAACTCTGGATTCTAAGATGCTGGTCATTTATCTCGCGAAATATTCATTTTCACACGATCACAAGACGCACACTGAAAAAAATACTTCGTGGTCACCATAAAATATTTTGTCATTATGTACCTTACCAAATTTTTTTGTGGTGACCACTAAAAACATGTGCTGTCCTCAAATAAAGTTTTGTAGTGACTACCAAAAAATTTTGTAACCACAGCAAAAAAATATTCCGGGAGGTCCATATTGACAAAAAAAATTTTTTGCAGTCGCCACAAAACTCTTTTCTGTGCAATAAACACGTGTATTAATTTATTTCAAAGATCTGTTACTGTACGATGTATTGTCTGGTTCAAACGGATAATCTCGTTATCAACAAGAGATGAGTTGTAAAATGAAACGGACATCACAGAAACCAGACTCGAACACTAAAGTACTCTCCTCAGCAGGGTATATAATCTTCCTGAATGACCACCACTGCTGAAAACCTGCGTGGCATGGGCACAGTGAGATAATCAATAAGCTGTTCCGGAATAAGTCGCCAATCTGGCGGAACTGCATTTTCCATCTCTACACGAATTGTGGGAAGTGTTAGTCCTTCTGCAGTGCATCGGCCTGATGCATCCCAGACGTACTCTACTGTATTCACTAAGTATCTGGCGCTGAAACAGAGCAGATTTCCACAATTTTCCCTTATCAATATAGCCACTGAATTGTTGTGAAATTAACTTTGCACCGACTTCATTCAATGCTTGAAGTGTACATCTGTAGCTCTAACTCACTGTTTTATTGGCAACATTAATTTGTTCAGAAACGTCGCTTATTTGACCGTGTCAATTAGAATACGGTTACTGCGACACCACACGTCTGTGATTTGCTGGTAGAATCCCGAGACGCCGAGAGCTAAAAACGTCCAATCACTGACCATCAAGCAAAGCTGCAGGTGTTCTCGTAAGGCACTGAAACGAGTAGTTTCAAATTTCTAATAATAAAAAATCATTTTCTCGTATTATCACCCTCATATGAACTTCAGATTTTAATAAAGCTTTGTTGGTCATCGTGAATATGAAAAAATGTATTCATGCGAGTAAAGTTAATAATTTTGCAGTCTGTGTATAAATGTTTGTTCGACACAATAATTTTGTAAGAATTATAATGCTTCAGGCATACGTGAAATGCGTATAATTATACAAAATATCTCATACATTTAAAAAACTGAAAAATGTATAAAAAACTGAGAAAGGAACACACAACACATCAGCACTATTGATTGTAACAAATTTCTTACAATTTTCACAAACACAAAAAATGCATTCAGTAATTTCATAACAAACAAAAAAATATGTAAAAATGTACATTAAAAGAGTAAAAATTGCAAGAAAAAAAATTACGAACAGATCACGTATGAAAGTGGAAGTAAAACAAATTTCTGAAGTAAACAATTAAAATAATTAAGTAACAATTTGGTTGTCTGTCAAGTATGATTGTATAAATATACAATAGTATGAATTAAAAATGGAAAACGAGCAAAACAAAATTTTATTATGGAAGGATATTTCAAATTCGAGAATTATATCGAACACAATTTCAGCAAGAAATGCATTTTGAAAACACCTGCAATAATTTTCAAATGCAAAATACTTGGGAACCTTATAGAATAAGTAATAGGCTAAACGGTTATTTCAGTTGGATATAAAAAATAAAGCAATCACTTATTAATTCTTTATCGAATATTATTATTTATAGTAGAATAATGGTTTTAAAATATTTACTAAATAAAAACCATTCTTCAATAATAAGTACCTTAAATATAATGCATAATGTTGACAAACTTTAACCTGAAGTATAATATTTATGTCTGTGTGTGTTTTAGCAGAGCCAGTTTTCATTTGTCTGTGCCAATAAAATCAAGGTTACTGCGACACCACACGTCTGTGATTTGCAGGTAGAACACCGAGACGCTGGGAGTTAAAACATCCAATCACAGACCATGAAGCATAGCTACAGGTTTGCACATAAGGCACTGCAACAGAGTGGTGTTAAAACATTTTCGCGAAAATTTCCGGTCCCTTGGTATATGAATTAAAATCACTTTACTTTTGTAACATCTAACATAACTGATTTTAATTTAATTCTAAAGTAAATCATAAACTGTAACAAATTCTATAGTTCACACCCATTCAATAAGGGTGTTGTACGTTACTAGAGGAAAACATTACTGTGATATTATTTTATAATTATCGTTTTCCTTATACAATGTAAAATAAGTACGCCTGCAAAGAGAGTTATTATTCATTTCAGTTGCAATTTATTAAACGTAAACGAGCTTTGATAGCTAAATACACTTAATTTTGATAATAAAATAATTGTAGCATTACATCTGCGTATCATCGGTAGATCTAATTCAAATTTATGCCGTCGGTTTCAGAATTATTATTCAACTCTGCTCTCGTTTAGGAAAAGGGATTGTAGAATCCACTTCATGCAAAGTAGGTGAGTATTCGGAACCTCATGTCAGTCATAAAGCTTATTAGTGGCGTCATGAATTTGAACAAAAAACAAGTATGTAATTGCTAAAACATTTATTAGTAAGATTGATCAATAATAAGTAAGAAGAAATTGAGATAACATTAACAAAGATAACATAAGTTTTACTTTCATTAAGGGGATGTTTGACTGTTTGTACATTTATTATTTCAATAATTATTTTTAAGCTTATAGCGATAGCAGATATGTTAAATCTGTTCGGTAAATTTGTTAAAAATAGTTTTGGTCGTGTCAGATAATTTTTGCATTGCAAGAAATTGCGCTCTTTCTACAAATAGGTTAATTAACAAAATTTTTGCCAGGTTCGTAATTAGCTTAAACCAAATATTACCTTGAAAAAATTAGCCGACATGGTGGAAGCAATTTTAGACAAAAATTCACTAGTTTATGCTTAAAATTAATAATGACGATAGCAGCATAAACTTGGGAAGTATGGTGTTAATAATATTGATAATGACGAGTAGGGTGTAAACTCGAAGGGAGGTTAACACGCCTTTTAATCTGGGAGTCCGTGTGCGTTCTACCGTTCCCTGAGAGATGACATGAAATGTGACCCTACGGTGGAGCAGCAACAGAATGAAGGGGCTGAGAAAGTGGAAGCATCCTGAGAAAACCCACCGACCAACGCCAACGTCCGACACTTTTCCCCCATGAGAAAATTCAGGAACCAACCTCACAGGGAATCTAACCCAGGTCACCGTGGTATGTGGCAGGTGTTCTGACGTCTACAACGCCACTACGATCTTTCTTACAGTACTTCGATCGACATCGTAGCAATGGAAGGTGTGAACTGCTGTAATATGATTACATTTATATGGAAACCTTTACTGGCGTAAAAATAATTTGGTTTGAAACAATTTTTCTTTAGCGCGTTTCTTGTATAAAAATTTTCCTTTTAATTTTCGCATATTTTTATTGAAACTGTTTTCATGTAAGTTAAAACTTATAATCATGAAGTTGTCAGGAACAGAAACATTATCAATTTGAATTAATAAATTTTTCAGCTTTTAAAAATTAATAATTTACTATAAACTAAGTTTATTGAATTTAAAATAGTTATTTCACTTTTAACTTTTATTTGCGTTAACTATTTCCGAAATTTTCCGATGTTACTATATATAGTGGAATTATTTTTAATTATGCAGGAAATTGGCTACTTACTGCGTAAGAATGCAAGACCTATAAAGAATTGTCAGCAAAAATTAAATATTAAGGAATTTGCTAATATATTTTAGTACGATCCTAAAAAACGGTTTCGCCAACGTCGTGAGCAAACATTTTGCGACGGTGAAAACAGTTTCTGGTAGACTATTTTGACTCCATAATCTTGTAAATAGCGACGCAACTAATTACGCCAAAAGAACGTGTCACACAGTTAAAATACTTTCTCACAAATATAGTAAATTTGTCATCTGGGACTGTCGTTTTCTTTTTTTATACTACCTCATAATATACAACAGAATTTAATACAGATGTGTAGCACTAACCTAAGTAAAAATTATTCTAAACTATACCGACAAGCTGGCGAAATTTATAATATGACCGAAGTTTTACAAAGGACGTCAGCTACATTGCACGGAAACTTAGATATGTTTTAAATTTTCAAATATATTTATAAATCTATTTTATTAATTCATTTTTAAAAGAATGTTCGCATTACATAATAAGGTAATATAAATTATATTTGTTTTCTTACAGTGCATATTCTTGGACGAACTGTTTGGAAAATAACCACACTTACAAACACACTAACTTACGTGCTACATGAATGGGAAGGTTTTAATAAAGTGTGCATAGATTTTCTTATGTGAATTTTTTGCTTACCAGTAAAAAATAAAGATTAATTTTAGACAAACACACACACACACACACACACACACACACACACACACATATATATATATATATATATATATATATATATATATATACAATTTTAATTTATATTTTAAGTTAAGCTTATACAGTGTAAGAAACCAAATAAATAATCCAAAATTTAATTACATATTTTGTATACGTATTAAATAGTATAATATAAAATTGGTAACGTATATTTCAAGATAGCTTCGTTTATCTAGTAAACAACCTCGTACACCTTTTGTAAATATTGTATTCAAATACGACTTGTTCACGTTATTTTCTTGAAGACTTACACAATTTAAAATTATCAAAGTAAGCAAGGAAATGAATGTATGTTTTAACAAAAAGGATACAATTGTTTCTTAACAAATTATAAACGTAACAAATAATGTAAAATTGCGAAAGGAGACAGACGTAGAAAGGGAAAGAAACAGAATGTGTACATCACAATATATTCGCAAAATGTAGACAAGAATAAACACACAACAAGTATATTAATTCAGTGCATCCTTCCATTAAGTGCAGACACATAAATAGAGACGGTGGTATATCGCGAAAATTTTTTCTTAACATATCCTTGAAAACTATGTAGTTTCTCTCAACGTGTATTATCCGCCGATACACTGTTAAAAATTTTCTCCGTCGATTTACGGAATTTCCGTTAAAAAATTCTCCAGATACCTCCGTGAATTCACGGAATCTTAGTTCTTATTCCAAAAGAAGTTTCCGTAAAACAGTTTCGTCACACGGAACTGAGCCATATTTACATGTCTATAATGCTACAACTGCATTTATACAGATTTGCATATTTACTGGCGATGTTATTAAAATATAACCGTAATATTTACATCTGTGTAACTTATAAATTTTCGATTTTTTCGTGCAAGTGTCCGCAGCAGACTTACGGACATATTACGTATGATTCCGTACTGTATATTTACTACAGACATTTCCGTATTTTACTTTTACGGACACTATTTCCGTATATTAACGGTACATTTCCGTTAAAATTTATCACGGTGTGCATGAGAGTATTTCAAGTGATACTGAATGCTGGTGAAATGTTTGGTACGTTACTAAGGAGTACTAAACGACAGTTGCTAAAAAAACACCTCAAAAAATTGGTGGCACTGTTAAAAATAATTTTCGTTGTTTTACGGAGAAGTGCTGGTAAAAAATTCCCCAGAAGTGTGCGTTAATTTACGGAAGGCAACTAGCTCCACTTATGGAAACTCCCATATTTATGTGACTTCTTTAGGATACAGGCGCATTAATGCGTTTGGTTATTTATTTAGTTCCTTCTCGTAGTTTTTCATGTGTTTAATTAATGAAACATAATAACTTATAACTGTGTTACAAAATAACGTTTCCGTTAGTTAAACAGACGTTTCCGTAAAATTTCCCGTAAATTTACGGAAATTTTTAACAGTGTACGCGTGACACTCCGTAGCTTTCTGCAGACCAGTAACAGGCATCAAATGTTACAATATTGGGATTCTTATTGGCTCAGTCAAATTGGGTAGCAGATCCACGTACAAGGAAAAGCCAGTGAGCTTTTGATAAGCTTAACGTACGTTGAAACCCAGCAAATAGTCAAGTTTCCCCGCGACAAACCATCATCTCTACATATAAAAAAAATGCGAAAATTAACAAATTAACAAAAGGTTAATATTATATCTTAATTAACAAAAATTTTGCTAAACTAGTATTTGAATTCAAATATGTGCTAGATCAGTACACTATTGTATAAAATACACACTGCAAATAAAGTATATCGATACTTCAGTTTGTGAGGTATGTTACAATATACTTCACCTGCAGATATAATGAGCTGCTTCAAAACAGTAGTAAAGAAGCAACGAGTATGGTGACTCTGTCCACAGCAGCATCAGAAGATTGAAATACCAGGTTGAACCTTGTAGACTCCACTGCACTTTAGTTCGTCTTATCTGCCGGGATCCCTGCAGACACGCAAGCCTTTACAAAGAATCACGTTATTTCATTAAAGATATTCTTAAAAACCAGATAAACATAATATAATGTTTTTTTAGTAACATTTGCGGTATTAAAAAAAGTTGAACGTATAGGTTTTGTACAGAACTACATGTTCCATGGAATACATGAACAATATTTGCTTATCTATAAAATTTCAAACGTATTGCTTGCTCGTCTTTATTCTTGGAATGGTAGAACATGATTAAGTGATAAATTATTGACACATGTCATTGCAGTGCTACGTTGTCTCACAAGAACACGAGTTATTCAAGAAAAACAATAAAATAACAGGCCGAATTTGCAGTAATACATAGATAAATAATTAAAAATAAAAAATTCAAGGAGGGTGTTGGTTATTCTTTTATTAGTTTTCTTTGATCATTGTTGATTATTTGAGGCGATATAACACTGCAATGTTCCCAACACTTCACTAAATTATTGACTAATTCACGCAAACAAATAACTTCAAGCAAATGAAGATAAGATAAAATGCTTAAATTTCAGTAACTTCAGCTTATAATTGAGAGTACTGACCTCATAGGCTTAAAAAACGTAACTTTCTGTAAAAAAAAAAATTTTTTAGCTGCGCAAGTAAAATTTTTGTATGAGTGCCCATGAATTGGCCTACAAATTCACACACACGCTGTAAAAAAATCTTAAATACCCTGAACCGGACATGTACCGTACTTTGGTTTTTAAAGACAGCAAACCTAATGTTACTATACAAGTCTATTACCAGCAGTATAATATATTTATATTATGATTTTTGCAATAGGACTTTACAGTAAAAATGTATCGGTTTGTGGAGATACGCTATAGATCATAGTTTGTTGACCAAACTTGTGTTAAATGATAAAGTACACAAAACAGAAATAACATAAAAAATAGAGATGTCAAAGGTTTGGTGAACAAGATATGAACAATTGCGTATGTCCACAAACCTATACATTCTTACCACCAGTATATATTTTACCAATTACTAAAAATGTGTACGAACGCTACCATAGATGCATGACAACATATTTACCATACCTGCATTTTAAATACTCCTTTACATCAACCATCGTGGTAAGTTTACTAATAATTACTTACATTTGACGATATGGGATACATACACAGTAAAATTACGAAATACAGGTGCCAAAGAACCGATATTGATTGAGTTCTTGTATGTAACTAGAGCTAAGATTTTGTTGCGAAAATAGTTTTGCTGCATTACGTTTCAATGCTTCATGTGCACATCCGCAGGTAGCCTATGTTTTATGGTTAGAAGTTAGCTACTATAACTCTCGCTTGTCTCGGAGTTATACTGATAAATCACAGACCGAGGGTAACACTATAATCTTACTTTGGGACAGACAAATGAGAGATGTGAATGAATAAAAATATGTTGCCAATAACCATGAAGCAAATCTGCCGATGTGTACTACGGACACAGAAACAAAATTGTGCAAACATCTATTTGCGACAAACTCGTGCCCCTCACTATATCACATGGAACAAAACGTACCGTAAAACCAATGGATGGCGTCTGATCCTTTGAGAGGAGAACATGTGACACAGCTCATGGTTCAGAAGAATCTGACGTAATGCTGCATTTGAAATCAGTCATGTCCACGCACCTGTAACACAAAAGCTTGTAATGTATATGTAGTAAATTATTTCAAATAATAACTAGAGATGATTGTACATCGCGAAAATGATTTGTGCCGACATATCCTTGAAAAGACTGGAGTTTCTTGTAACATATTTTATTCGGTGATATACTATGACACAACGTAACAGTCTGAAGACCAATAACAGACATAAAATATTACAATATCGCGATTCTTAATGGCTCAGTTAAATAGGGTAACAATTCCAAGTACAAACTAAAGCCAGTAATATTCTGGTAAGCTGAACGTGTGTTGAAATCCAGCAGTCAAGTTTTCCCGCGAGAAAAAATTATCTCTAATAATAACATATAATACAATTATAACTTTTAAACAATTGATTCGAGAGTAATCAAAGTATGTGACACATGCTGAAAACATTCTGAACACACACCGAAAATATACTGTTACAAAAGTGAAATTTTATAATGAACATGCAAGCGCTTATGCTGAATATGCTGATAACACGTACCACTTTAATCAAGCATGCTACACAGCAAACACAAAGAGTACAAACCGAAATCGGGCCGACTCCGGCTAGCCGGAAAAGTAGACAGCGGGCCGATGTCTTTTGCCAGAGTCCAGCCGATATCTTTTTGGACCAGCGGCAAACAGTTTGCGTCAAATCAGAAAGACACCGTACCGATTCCGGCAAAACGTCAAAAAGACATCAGGCCAAATGCGGTTGTATGTCTTTCAGGACACCAGCCCGATGAAGGCTTTACGTCTTTACAGACACTGAACCGACGACTGATGGATGTCTTTCAGGACATTGGACAATCAACGGCCAGATGTCTTATGGGACACCAGAAAAGTATCAGCTGGATGTCTTTCAGGACACCAGATTGGTAGCGGTTGGATGTCTTTCAGGACATAGTACCAGCAAAAGCTGTATTACTTTCACTACACAAAAACTAATGGCCTGGATAGCTACCAATAAGATATCAAATAGATGTCTTGCCCTTAGCAAAGAAGATGAAGGACCGGTGTCATAAAAGCAGCAGGCCGGTGACGGCTGAACGTCGGAAAAGACACCGGGCCGTTGACGGCTGAGTGTCGAAACTTGGAGGACAGGAGATTGCCAAACATCAGTATAAATGTATTTCCAGAAAGTTTTCTTGCATGTTGAAAATGTTTTCTCTAGTGTTTCGTCCATATCACCATGTACCTGACGTAATCAGACAGTATTAAATTTCGATTTTACATGAATGGAATGTGGTGGGCTAGAACCAGCAATCTTCTCATTCGTAGTCCAATGTGCTAACCACTACACCACACCACCTTGTTAGAATTTACACATGAAACATATCAACAAGTAACTGTTCCAGGCATATGGCTGATTTAAGGAAGAGTTTGCAGACAGGTAGTGTATACTGGGTTTGCTTATTGTTGTTTATTTCTAAAGTATCATTAAAATTTCCTTAAAAAGACAACATATCAGTATCATTCCCGCGACATACAACCACCGTCTGAAAAAGTACGCCATGTCATTAATGGCCTGATCTCTTCTTGCCTATATCTTTTATAAGCCCTTAAAAAGACAGCGGGCTGGATTCTTTTTCGAGATAGAACAAAAAGTACACTGAACCGTCAATGGCCCGGTATCTTCTAGCCAACATATTTTAAGTGTCTTTTAAAAACAGCTAAAGGCAATTATCTTTTTAGCGACGGATAACAGCTGTCCAGAAAAGAATACCGAAATGTTAACGACCTGGTATTTTTTTGCCAATATCTTTTAAGTGTCTTTAAAAAGACAGCAGGCAATTATCTTTTTTTACGACAGATAAGTGCTATTCAGAAAATGATACCAGTATGTTACTGACCCGGTATATTTTTGCCAATATTGTTTAAAGGTCCTTAAAAATACAACAGGCTGGTACATTTATCGCGATACATCTGCTGTCTGGAAAAGGACACAGCACAATTTAACTGTTTGGTATCTTCTCATGAATAAATTTTTTAGTGTCCTTAAAAACACAGCAGACTGGTATATTAATTTTCGTTACAGATAAATGCTGTCCGAAAAAGGACACTGCATAGTTAACAACCAGGCATCCTCTTGCCAATATATTTTAGACGGCCTTAAATAGATAGCAGGCTATTATCTTCTTCGTGACATGTTCTCACTATCTGAAAATGTCACTGAGCCATTAAAGGTCCAGCATTTTCTTGCTCATGTCATGATAGCGGGCCGGTGTCTCTTTCGTGACAGATGGCTGCTATCTGTAAAAAGTCACTGCGCCGTTAATGGCTCGGAAAATTTTTGTCGATATCTTTTTAAGTGTCTTGAAAGAATAGCGAACGGGAGTCTTTTTTGTGACGGCTAATGTTTATCTACAAAATACATCTTACTGCTGCTGTCTTTTATCATATTGTAGACACTTGAGTACAGTTAGGACAACGGGCGGACTGCTTGCTGCCAGTTATCCATCACTTTGTGTTTGCTGGGGAGTGTCATAAAACTGACAGATAGTGACTGTATATGTAATGACAGTAAATCTGTGTCTGGGAATAGACATCATGCCAGTAACGGACAGGTATCTTTTTGGCGATAGTTTTGTGAGAGTCATTATAAGGACATCCACTGGTTGTATTTTTAATGACAGCTTACCTGTCTCTGGAAAAATACATCTTGTCGGCATCGGACATGTATCTTTTTGGCGATAGTTAGGTGAGTTCCATAAAAAAAGACATCCAGTTGTCTTTTTAATTACAGTAATCTGAGTCTGGGAAAGACATCATGCCAGTAACAAGCCGGTATCTTTTTGGCGATAGTTTTGTGAGAGTCATTATAAGGACATCCACTGGTTGTCTTTTTAATGACAGATTACCTGTGTCTGGAAAACAACATATATTTAGGTATCGGGCCGGTATCTTTTTGGCGACAGTAAGGTGAGTGCCATAAGTAAGACATCTACTGGTTGTATTTTTAATGGCACCTTACCTGTGTCTGGAAAAATATATCGTGTTTGTATCCGGCCGGTATATTTTTTACGATAATGGTTTAAGTGTCGTACAAAAGAAGGTGGGCCACTGTCTGTTTAACGACAGCTAACATGTGTATGGAAAAAGATATATTGCCGGTAATGGGCCGATATCTTTTTGTTACTGTTGGTTGAGTGTCGTGAAAAAGACATCTAACCGGTGTTTTTTTCGTGACGGACTGCCAGTGTCAGGAAAAAGACATCATGCCGGTAATGGGCGGATATTTTTTAACGATTGTCTGTTCAGTGTCAAAAATATACAGCGGACCGCTGTCTGTTAAACGACAGTTAACTGGTGTCTGAAAAAAGAAAACCTGCCGATAATTGGCCGATGTCTTTTGATTCAAATTTGGTTGAGTGTCGGAAGAAGGACATCATGCGGGTGTGTTTTTAGTAACTGCTGACTGGTGTCTGGGAAAAGACAAGAAGCCGGTGTTGGCCCGCTGTCTTTTTGTGTTCTGCAGACACTGGAGGACAGTTCAGACAGCGGGCAGATGTCTTGCCGACAGTTTGTGTTTGCTGGGTAGTGATTACTAACGTGTTTACGCAGAGCGTGAGATATTGGTGTTATAGGAAGCATTACATTAAGATTCGAAGGAACAGTGTATGGCCATAGCTACACAATTCGTTAATACATAAACACTACAGCATTTAAAAATAAATTAAGGACACTTAATACTACTGGTCTCCAATCCATGCACTTCGCAAACAAATTTTTATCGTAAAGCAGACTTATCCCGGTTTTTTGGGAAATAGTATACACATATTTGCAAAGGCTTAAGGAATCACAATGTAAACTAGTTCTCTGTGGTCGTCCGTACATAAATATTTTCTTATTGTCCAAAAAAATATATTTTTTTAATAAGGCGATATAAATATTTACGTATTTAACACAATATTATGTTAATAGATTTTGCTCTTTCTATGCCAGTAAAAATTATACCTATGCTAAGAAGTATACTTAATGATATTTCATGAAAGTACTAACAGACCCGATAAAACAATTAACATAAACAAGGATGTAAAAAGTTGTTAATCCGTGTCAGCGTAATCGCGATAGTGATACATATTATTAACCATATTACTATTAAGGGGCGTTAAAACTGATAGTATTGTCCATGAATGCTAATAAACAATACTTATTACAGAATGTCCTACTTCAAATCCTCGGTGCTGTAAAGGATTATTTTTAATGGCATAGCCCAAAAATCAATGCACAGCTAAACTAAAAGAAAATAAAAACTACGAAGTGATTTGGTTTCACAAAAAAAAAAAATCCGATATGAAAACAAATTATTGGTTCTGTAAAGGTAATTTTCTTTAACTGAATTAAACCTATCTCTCTTCGTATATAAAATCCTATCATTGCTTAAATTAATAAGTAATATCTGCACAAGTGTCTGAAGGAAAAGAAACTTATCATCATTGTTGTTGGCCGATAATTCTTCTGCACCTTCAATCACCAGGTCGAAATATATATATTGAAGAGAATTTTGTCCAACCCCAACATTAGATCCCTACACCAGGGTCAAATCTTTTTCATCCAAATAAAAGAATATCCATACTTTGTTCATGATTCCTGTGTTACCAAATTTTTAAACTCTGTACAAGGAAACTTGAAAATTATTATTTATTTTACTTTTTTAAACCTCAACAGATGCATTGTACCTATAAAATCAGCACAAATCAAAAGCAAACTATTTTAAACCACCAATACTATTTCCATGAAGTTTTCTAGGGTCTTGCACATGGACTGGAAAAATATATAATGATCTTAATATACAGTGGTGGCTCGTGGGTTGTTGCCAGGTAGGGCTGCAGTTGCCAAGAACTGTACAGGACTGTGCGTTGGTTGACTCTGCAGCCACTGACACGCTGATGTGCTGGTGCCTCTTACTACTGAGTGGTCACAAAATATCTAGTAGCCAGCAAATATGTCATGGTCGTTGGTCTACGGCGCGTTCATCAAGAGTGTACAGTTCTGTCGATCTGCTGCCCCACCTGGCAACAACCCACGAGCCGCCCCTGTTAATATGACTGGTAATATAAATTATGCTGTTGGTATAAGATAGAGCCCGGAAATTTTCGCGGGTTCAATGACCTGCATGTTGTAATGCACTGTTCTGTGCACACTCAAGTCCCGACCATTTGTCTACTAGCTGCTACTCAGTGGAACAGCAGGCAATGAACGTATAGACGGGGCTTGAATGTGCATAGGACAACGGCTTCTTGCATGCAGATAATTGAATCAGCGAAATTTTCCAGGCTCTAGTATAAGAGAATCAAAGTCAAGAATGCTCGTGATACATAATAAAATCCCATATTTGGGTTAGGTGCGTAGAAAAAAAATAAGAAATTCACTGATCGGGAACCGTAAATAATCGGAAGGTGAAGATTTTTCAAAATTAGTTTTGGAATCAAGATTCATTCATATAAATCCTCTCCTTTATCATTATCCTAAAACGGTTTACTAACCGTCGGACAGGAAAACTGTTAATTCTGTTTTTCGAAATCAATAAATAGGCCTACACTAAGAGTACTCATGAAATGAATGTAAGCTTGCAATTAAATAGGAATTACAACACAGTTCCTCAAATAACTGAATAAAAATGACACAAGCAATCGCATAACTGAGTCAGAGAATTCATAAGCACAGTACACACGGTTGTCGGTTTTGAACAAGAGAGCGTACATCTTTGTGTTCAAGGTGACTTGTATCGTATGGCTGGCCGATTTGCAAACAAGTAGAGTTCATGCGACCTCTTGTATTCCAGCTAGAATCGTACAGAGGCGGTTGTAATTTTCATACAGCTTCTTGTGCAAGATTACGTATTTTTGCACACTTACATATGCCAATTTGTTCTGATACAGTTTATTTGAGAGTAGAAAACAAACTGAATCCTTCTATAGTTACAAACCCAAAAAAAGGGCACCACATTTTTTTCGAATACTTTTTTTATAGGCACATTCGAGCAAGCATGCAAGTACTACTCCGTGTACTGTACGTTCATAGAGCTTGTGTACAAGGAGGTGTGCACCTTCTCGTTCACCTTTAGGTATTCACCTTCTACTTCAAGAAAGATGACCATGTGTACTACGCTTTGTAATTCATATGCAATAAATATCAGCTCATAAAGAGTATTAAACTTATTTCCTCTTTGCCAAAGCGGTCATGTAATGAGCTAACATATGCCATGGAAAATTGCAACGTCTGTTTTACTCATCGAGCAATATAAACTTTTAAAAATATATTTACTTAGAGTTTTGCGTAAACCTTTATATGTACAATTTGTGAAAATTATTTAATTTACAAATGCACAACAAGAACAATACAGACCAAGAAAATGTATATATTTTCTTTTTAGTACAACTTTAGGTTCGTATCACTTTAGCAGTTGGCTCCTGACTTATATGTCACCTCCTATATTGCGCTAGGCAAATAACAATGGCAAAAGTAAATGTAGAAATAGTGATGTTGTATCACTGTGCTAGCGAACAGATAATGAACAGCTCATTTCTGTTTTAGTATACTAATATTCTTGAGAGCTAGCCTACAGATTAGTGAACCGGCGAATATTTCCGGTCTCTGACTAATATGTTTCATTTCCTCTGCCAGGAATTCCTCCTTGCTATTATAAACAGTGAAACTTCTAAATGTTATAACTTGCTACATTGTGGAACGTTTTGCTTCAACCCATTTAATTTTTAGGAACTTAGAAAGATAATTTATTTTAGCACAACCATAAGAAGTCTCGCACCAGTGTGCACGGGTCTGTATATAGAAGGCTATCTTGCCAGTATCTTACACAAGGCAACATCGTTCTATATGATTAAGAGTCCCGGAAATTTCGCGGATTCAACTGAGAAGAGGTTGGATTTAAAAGTCAATTATACGTTGGAAACTGTTTCGACCGTGGCACTGATTATTAATTGTGACCATGAGGACTCCGAACCAATGGCGGACATGCACAAAATACTCATGGACTCCCGCGCTACGTCGTCAAATGTTCAAATGCTCACTCACCAGAGCAGCAGGTATTGAACAAGTAGATAGGGACAGAGTTTCCACAGGACTGTGCAGTCCAGCCTGCTGGTCGTTGAACCCACGAAATGTCTGCACTGAGAAAAAGGATTTGTTGAGTTAACCAAACATTTGTTTGTATATGTGCAACCAACAATGTAGTGTTGATTCAAACAAATATTATGTTGAACGCCAGATTTTGTTAAATCAACAATATTGAATTATTGTTTCAATATCTGGTTTAGTTATTTTAACTAAATGAGATTATGAAATAACATGACTGCTTTGTTGATCTAACAAAAATTGGTTGACAACTAAATATTTGTTTAAAACAACACTACACCGTTGTTTGCACATATATAAACAAAAATTTGTTTGAATCAACCAATTTTTTCTCTCAGTGTGGGACTATATATATATATATATATATATATATATATATATATATATATATATATATATATGATTATCCTGAAAACATAGGCCATGCATAGAACCAGTGATTTTTGGACAACAATCTTAGCAAAAGTGTAATTAAATTCTACATGTGTGCGCCTAATGCAATTATTTTACAATTGCCTGCTGTTAGGGAATATTACAATTAACTCTATAGTGTCGTGCAGAAAGCTCACACGTGCAAACACGTAATCCAGGCAATCAATAACTATATACAAAATTACAGCGTTTTAAATTGTACTTTGTAAAATAGTTATACGAAGTATTACTCTCCGTAGTCAAGACTAAGAACACGTTAGTTCCACAAACAATTTACATGGCTGGGTTTATTTCAGAACACTTAAGCTGACGTCAGCTATAATTTCTGGACGGTGGGGAAAGGAAAACCTCGTTAGTTCAATGACTTTCATGATAGAATGCACTCTCCTGTGTACACCCAAGCCCTGGTTCGTCCATTAGCTGATATTCACTGTAACAATAGACAATGAACGAGTAATCTTGGTATGCGTATGCATAGGGCAGCGGATTATAGCACGCAGATGGATACTGTCATAGCCATATTTAGTAGAAGGCCGCGGCCTTAGATCTGGCAACCCTGATAGGAAGGGCCAGTTTAAAACTTCTTGTAGCTCTCCAAAGGCAATGCCTGTACCTGATTCGCTATTCTGCTCTACATACCGGCGAATCAGGGGAAGCCACTGCCTTTGGAGAGACAAAGAAGTGTTAAAAATGACTCTTCCTGCCAGGGTTGCCAGATCTATGGCCGCGGCCTTCTACTAAAAATGGCTATACTACAGTTCTTAAGAGTGATATGCAGGGACCCCTGTTTTCCGCGAAAATAATTTTGCCCCACTTTGTTTCGGTGCCTTACGAGCACATCTGCAGTTCTGCTCCGTGGTCAGTGATTGGATATTTTAACTCTCACGAGCCTTAGTATTCTACCGCCAAATCACAGACATGTTGTGCTGCAGGAACGTTATTGTAATTGGCTCAGTCAAATTATAGTCATAGACACTCTGCCAATAACCACGAAACAGAATTGCAGATGGGTACGTAAGTCGCTGAAACAAAGTGGGGCAAAATTCTTTTCTTGAAAAACAGGTGTCCCTTGTCATATGTAGGGCTAGGAAAGATTCGCGAGTTCAATTACCTGCATGCTAGAATCCAATGACCTATACATACTCAAGCCTCGTCTATTCGTTCCTTGTCTGCTGTCTGAATGTGTAGCAGGTAATGAACAACTGGCAGGGCTTCGGTTTACGTATTATGTTGGAATGTAGCATATTGGTCGTTGAACTCGCGAAATATTCCTAGCCCTAGTAATATACGTATTTCTGCTACTAGACCAGTTATACGACAAACTTTTCCTTACATGGACAACAGAGAAATAATCAAACCAGATTGGCCGAAATGCACGAAAATATGGAAAATCAATACAAAGTAGAAACTTCTTTCGGGTGTTGGATTTCTTTGGTATTAACAAGGGAACAGAAAACTTTACGCTTCCTCTTGAGCTGAAGCTAGAATTCATACAACTGTAAGTTTGTTTCATGTTCGTAATCGAACGATGACTTATTGGTAGGGGCCGGAAAATGTCGTGGATTCAGTGACCTGCATGCTTGAATCCAATATCCTGTGTATATTCAAGCCCTTACTATTGGTCCCCCAGCTGCTACTAACTGGAACAACAGACAACGAACTAATAGACGGGCTTGAATATGCACAGCATAATGGATTCTAGTGTGCGGGACATTGAATCCGCAACATTTTCCGGCCTCTACACCTCCTGTGTGGCGCTAAACCAATAATACAAGAGCAATAAATTGAAGGTGCAATCATTAGGTAGTACTGTGTCAGAGAGTAGTCAGTAATAAACTTGGTGACTACCCTACTGGTAAGTTAACCCGACAAATTATCAATTGGGACAGGAAAATGTCGCGAATTCAATTACCGACATGTAAGAATCAACTATCCTAAGCATAGTCGAACCCCGACCATTTGTCAACCAGCTGCTACCCAGTGGAACAGTAGACCGCGAACGAATAGACGGGGCTCGAGAATACATAGTATAATGGACTCAACCGTGCAGGCCATTGAATTCGCGAAATATTCCAGTCCCTAACTATCCAGTATCCAGTTATGACCAGTAGAGAGCTTCAAAATACGCGTTATTATTTGGTGACTGCCTACGCTTAAATGTCCTGCATATATGAAAGCGCACTTTGCAGAGATAGGAAAAATTCACGGGTTCTCTGGCCTCCAAGAATATCTGTAAACACAAGCAGACAGCAGCTGCCCATTGGCTGCACGATGACACAGTGATACCACATTACTGGGCCTGGATTTTGTTGCTTCCCTATTCTTGGCTCACCGCCTTCCAGGATGTGTCAAGTAAGTAAGGCCATGAATATTTCACGGAAAATATTTTGCTACAGTTTGTGTCAGTGCTTTATGTGTATATCTACATGTCTGCTTCATGGCTGTTGGTAGCGTGTCTGTGTGAAATGACGTCTCTCATTTATGACTGTGTCAACCGCAGTAAGGATAACGTGACACCACGCGTATGTTATTTGTAGGTAGAACCCCAAGACACGTGGCAGTTATAACATCCAGTCACTGACTAAGAATCAGAACTGTAGATGTGCACGTAAGGCACTGAAACAAATTGGTAGGGCCCGGTAGTTTCGCGAAAAGTTCATGGCCCTACAAATAAGTCAAGGTTAGAGACCCGGAGATTTCACTGGTTCAACGACCAGCAGGTTGGACTGCACAGTCCTGTGTACTCTCTGTCTTCAGCTACTTGTACATTGGTTGCTGCTTCAGTGAATGACCAGTTGTACTTCTGAAAAGGTAGCGCGGGAGTCAGTGAGTGTCCATCATTCTGGTCTGCTAGTGGTTCACAGTTCTCGAGAAAAAGTTTCAGCAACAGTGACCCAATCACGATCGTATTAAACATGTACGGGTGTTAAAAATACATCTTCATATGAAATAAATAAACGAAATTTCTAGGTCTCCAGTCAAGGGAAATTGCGAAAGTTACTATAACGTAACTGTTGTTTAAAATCAAGTTTGCTCCCTAAAAGAAAATGTGAATATTCCCGGTCCTTAGTAGAGGTACGTCAATTTCGCGGATTCATCTGGCAGCAGCCTAGACTTGTCAGTCCTATACACCCACTGGCACAATCGATTATCTATTGGCTTGTAAGCGTACAAGCAGGTAGCAAGCGATAGCACTTCTCATTATTTCCTTGGCTTGCAGTAGTCAAACGCGTTTCGTAACAGCCGCCAGTAAGTCACAGGCGTGATAATGAAGTATACATAATTGGCGTTCAACCTGACTTGGAATGTATCTGCGAAATTTACGTACCTCTAGTCTTTAGCAATATGTGATTACTAGAGCCGCGATTTTATGGCGAAAAGATTTTTTGCAACATTTGGTTTCGATGCGTCATGTGCACACCTCCAGTTCTGCTACATCATCTTTGGTTGGATGATTATATTCTCACTTGCCTTGGCAAATTATAGACGTACAGACTCACAATAATCTTATTCTGATTGGTGCAGTCAAATGAGAAACGTGTCTGAACAAAGACACGTTGCCAATAACCTTGAAACAGAACTGCCGATGTGCACGTGAGTCACTGAAACAAAGCTGGGCAAAAATCTTTTCGCGACAAAATCGTGGCCCTAGTGATTACGTTAGCCACAAGTATCTATGCAATGTAGTGTACATACGGGATGTATTTATAGGAGACTGGTGAGTGTTCTAAGAACTTTTCGTTATTGGCCGGAAACACTCACCGCGGCTACCCACAACGTTGTCGGCCAACGAGAGATGTCAGAATAGCCTACAGCAGTTTGGAGTCTAGTCTTATGGGACTTTCTCACCGCACTGGTCTTCCTTTATTCGTGTGTCATTGCTACATACAGACGTTAGTGAGGGTTAATTAAAACCTCTTCACAGTGCAAAAGCTATGCTAATGCGACTTTTGCTCGCGGAGTTGTGTACAGAAGGCTGTACGTTCTTACATTTGACCCATTCGCTGGCATCCTGAAACAACTTTCGCTGATACAGGTCTTTCTCTCTCTCAAGTGAACTCTTTCCAAGGTCTTTAATACAAACATTGGAGACACCAAGGCGACCCGGGTTCAATTCCCGGCGTGGACACAACACATTTTCAAACATTTCTGTTGACGGGCGGGAATTTTTTGTTTATTTTATGTTTCTCACGCTCTCGAGTCCATCTTCCTCCAAACTCGCGTTATGTCGTTCTGCACAAAGTTTAACGTTGTCTAAAAATCGTATTCTAATGCACGATTTGCAGGATGATAGCTGCTAAACTCGGATGGAAAAATTTCTTCTGAGCGAGTGAAAATCAGTCATTTATAATAAATACGGACCTGCAAAATTCACGTTTTCTTTTGAACACAATATAGGTTTTTAACAACTGTAAGTTTGAATAATTTTTGTACTGCCCCTTGACTCAATTCCTGGAGGACATTTTGACCCAACAATAAAGAAACAATTAAATACAGATCAAATATTTGCATCACTGAGTCAGCGAGAAGCCAATACGCCGGCTGCTGTCTGCTTCAGTACAAACATGTTCTTGGATTCAAGCCGAAAGGTCAGTAACCCGCCAATTTTTCAGGTATCTTATAAGGAAACACTCGCCTTAGTAAGACCTTGCAGAATGAAGACCTCCTGGAACCATTCACTGCGATTAGAGATTTCCTTTAAGAAGACCAGTCCTGGTAGCCTAGAAGTCTGGTAATACGTGAAGTTGCACCAAGGTTAACTACTCTTCTCAGCCTGTGAAACATACAGAGGACAGCGCATGAGAACGCCAGGTTAAAAACTCATTTAGAAAATAAAAAAAATAAAAAAACTATACATGATGTCAGTGGCGGAGCGTGGACGTGTTCCAAGGCAAGCATTATGATATCCGACTATGCACTTTGAGCAGGTGTCAGTTGTGTTGTGTTACTGAGACCTAGGTGTATTCCTGAGAACTAGCTCCTCGTCTCGTACATACTTCTGGCTGTGGAGTATGCCTGTCTATACCAGTCAAATGGTCCCACAGGCAACTGAGAGATCTGAGTAGTCACTGCTAATCACAGCTTGCCCTAAAACACTTCACGCTTCGCCACTGCGAGATATGACATTTCTGAACTCAGAGTAATGCGTAGCATTTCCAAAATTACTTTCATACAGCTTTATTAAGGGCGCATACTACCACAACTTTCACCATTTTTTTTTGTTCTTATTTGTACCAGATATTTTTTTTCTTATTTTTGAAACAAAATGTGACTAAATTTGGCTCTAATGAAATGTTTTTATCTCTCATAGTTTTCGCGTAATGGCTTGTTAAAGTCATATTTTGCATGTTTCCGTTTTAACGACTACACTAAAACCAATTGATACACCAAACTAAAAAAAAAAAAAAAAACCATAGTGGATAAAGACATTACAGGCTATAATGACATGCTCATTAAATTAAAGAACAAAATTATTTGTATTTTTAAAAAATGCTGAAACAAAAATAAACATTTTAAAAAATTCAATATATTGTGTCTAAAATACGAAAAAAAAAAATATCTGATACAAGTACAAAATAAAATAATGATTACGAAATTTGCGGTAGACCGCGCCCTTAAACGACAAAATCTCACAGAACACGTATCAAGATGTACTTAATTTCCGCCACCGAAGCCTAGAAGGGTGGAAGTGGTAAGGGAGAGACTCCATGCGCATCTCGTCTCTCTCTAGGCTCTATAGGCGCAAAGTCACTAAACTGGCGTGTAGTCTTCTCACCGACAACACTGTATGGCACTTTCAGCGTAGACCTTATCATTTTATGCCGTAACATTAAAGATAAAGGTGAATTTTACGTGCCTATACCTTATTAATGAATCTGCGACAAGATTGACATACCTTAGAAGAAGACCTGAATACTACCTACTTTAGTAAATATAACAGTATTTTTAGACATTCGCAATTGCGGGCGAATGTTGCCGAATTGCAGAAAAAAAAACAAAATATAACATTATAAAAAACGATAGTCCGTGCGTATGACTGAAGACGGGAACAGATACCAGTTTCCGAAACGTCGCATCTGTTGTCTAGAAAAGTCTATTATTATGTTCTTGGATTCCAGCCATTCATAGATTTGCACGCAAGGGTAAAAAATATTAGTTTCAATTTCATGGTTAAGATACGCAAATACATAAGATTAATGTTTACCTGAAAAAAAACCGCAAATTACAAACAAATAATCAATTTTCTTCGCGTACATCCCATCCGGGACATGTGAAGCCAAATAGCTAAATGAAGGTTATGTTCGGCTGCGGTATCCATGGAGATAGGAATTGTTTCTCACACCTGACTGAAGTCAGCCTCTTTTCAAGTCGTCCATTAAAGTAGTAATCCCTAATGATAGAAATTATCGTATATCGCGGAAATTTTTTGTGTCAACATACCCTTGAAAATAATTTAGTTTCTTGTTACATGTGTGATTGGGTGATATACGTCTGACACAACGTAGCTGTGCGGACCAATAACAGGCATCAAATATTACAATAGCTGGATTCTAATTTGCTTAGTCAAATAGGGTAACAGTTCTAAGTACAAGCGAAATACAGTTATACTTTCAAAAGCAAAACGCACATTGAAACCCAGAAAACAGTCAAGTTTTCCCGCGGTAAACCACCATCTCTACCTATTGTATGGCTTTAGACAGGAAACCAGTATAAAATTGCGTGTTTAAAGCTATCCCCTTGTTTATGATAATTCAAAGTTTATTTTATATATAAAATTATTGTAACCTCACTTGTGTCCCATAGTAACTTAAGCCATTTGGCCTTAATTGAAGCAATTAAGACAGATTAGAACACTACACAAAAACGTCAAAATTTAGACTCTGACAGCTAATTATACAAAACATTAATTAACGCAAAAAGTGTTTCTTCGTGAATATTGTACCAATAAGTGCCTAACTGACCAGAATTCCACATAAACAAAATAATGAAGTGGAAGGTATCCAACCACATATATGCAAATTCTTCTATATTGCGAAATATCCTCTATAACGTTGTAAACAACAAAATTAACCTAACTTATGTAGGTACCTAGCTTATACAAGAGGACGACAAAAAAGTCTTTGGCAAAAAAAAATAAAACAATTCAGTAGGTTTGTTTCCTCTCACCTCAATTGTAAAACTAATAAACGTAAGATACTTCTGAGGTAACATTGTATGTTGGTAGGCAGGTAAATGTGTAGGTATAGGGCTTATCGTCTTCTAAAACCTAGTTTAGAAGAGACGAATCCCGTGACATAAACAGGAAATTAATAGTATGGAAACATACCTTTATTTTTCCCAACTGATATCAGAAAACCGTACATCGATGTTACTTAACCATTTATTGTGCATCCAACGCAAAAACAATGTATACGATTGTTTCCGATCAACATTTTACTATTCGAGATATGCGTTAGCGTAGTAGATGCAAGTCTGAATAAATCGAAAGCGGTAAGTTACAGCAGGAATAATACAGATTTGGATGACGTCTATAATGCATACTAGTTGAATTATCAAGTTACATCCACGAAACAACTTCGCATGGTCTCGCTGGTTTCTAAATACACTGATACCGAAGACCACATTGTTGTAAAATACTTCGATTTAGTTTAAACTGTAATCATACGAATGTTTTTTTTTGCAGAAATGGTTACTGTGAATTATCAAGCAATCTGAGTTTTGTAAAAAACTCTAGTTTTTGTAATACGAAAAAATTAATGCCTGTTTCGAAACCTACGTAAACAATATTAATTTTGCCTGTGATAAAAGCTCTTCTCCATACATACCTAAAGGCAATTTAAGTATTTTATACATTCGTATTGGAGGAAAGTTACCATTGTGCTAAAACCTGTTGTTACGAACAATTTTTAGTGACATCAGTGTGCTGCTTTCCATACGCATTCAGGTGTTCTAGGAATTTTATCATAGCTTCGTCTGTATGCCAACACATCAGAGTGGTGGATTTATAAATACCAGTGTTACTGATGTGGATACAAACCAATAACAATGACAAATAAATATCTAAGTGTACAATTGTCTTAAATTTAAATGATGCAAATAAAAATGACAAATATTATATTACACAATCAAAACGAATTCTATCTCCTATTATCAAATCTTGTAAACGAGAATAATGGTAAGAAAATTACGAGACATAAGTTTTCAAACAAAATTACGATAAACACACCCGTAGCTTAACTTAGGGATATCATAGAAGAAAAAAAAACGAAAAACCTACTCCGTCTGCAGTCAACAATTCAAACAAAACAGCCGAAGTACTTCGTCAGTAACATTTTGTGGGAAACTTAACAGAAATACGCCTTCTGATATCTCACATCTGGACAAAATTCCAGCTAGCTGCATTTACACGTAACACTCATACATGGAGACATGAACTTTTCGCGAAAAGAATTTTGCCCCACTTTGTTCCAGTGCCTTATGTGCACGTCTGCAGTTCTGCTTCATATATATTGGCAGCGTGCCTTCGAACTGTGACGTTTCTCATTTGACTGTACCAATCACAATAAGGTTACTGTAACACCACACGTCTGTGATTTGCGTGTAAAACCCCACGACACACGAATGTCAAAACATCCCATCTCTGACCGTGAAGCAAGTCTGCAGACGTGCACACAAGTCACTGACACAAAGTGAGGCAAATTTCTTTTCGCGGAAAGTTCATGTCTCTACTCATACACTATGTATGACATTCTGATGAAATATTAGTCTGAAGATATTTCTTAGATTCTATTCTCCGCGTTATGTAATAAAAACATTTTACAAATTACGCTACTTAAGCAAAATTACGTCAGATGTTCTGGTTGTAAGACATCTTTGCCATTTTCTGCGGTATTTTTGTTGGCAAAACTCCTTAAAAAGAGCCGAAATATTACAATACTTCAAAAAAAATTTTAACATCCCCTTTAGCTCCGCCTAAAAGGGACGAGCAACGTAATATAACATTCGAAATATTATTTTCGTTATTAATAAGGAACAATAACAACATTATTCAATATTTTCTTGGGTATAAAAATATTACAACTAATAATTGCAGTAATAGAGCCAGACCACAAGAGACTTAATGGCTGTATATCAGTCTCGATGGCCTAGTTCGAAATAGAGACAACTTAAAAATACATATTTTGAGTAAACATTTTTAACTTACATGTATACCGGTATGTGTTTCGCTGCAAAGTGTGTTATGTACTATATATGGTTGATAATATTTTTTGGAACGAAAGTGCAGAGGAAGCTATTTGATTAAGGTGACTAGAAAGATTTTGATCCATCTTTCCGGAAATCAACAAAATAAAAGTTAATTTAAATTGAAATTTACCTTTTTACTGGTAAACAGAGTCAAGTGCTATATAACTGAAACAAGCGAATTTGCGTGTTGCTTTTCTTGTGAGCAGTATATTTCTGTCTCTATAATAGTGTACCTGACTGAAAAAAGTAATTTCTCGAGTTGTTTTCCTTTCAAACTGCGACATTGATATTTAGAAGTATTCGTTCCGATGTAGTTCGTCATTGAGACAAGAGCCCATAACACTTTAGGAAGATAACGTTTATGTAAAAAGATACCAATGTAAAATATATGTTATATTGACTGTAAATAATATTAACATTTCATTACTACCTTAATTCTTTGCAATTACACCTATCATAAACGCTCAAAACCTTAGATTTGGTAGATGAAGGAATATATTATTTCAAATAATAGTAGTAGCCAAAAATGTCAATAGTGGCTCGGGTTAAGAGAGAACATTTAGTATTACACAGGCAATACCGATTAAAACACAGCGACAGAATAGAAATACATGTCACTGTCAGTAACTCACTACGTAAATTTCATCAAATTGAACCTGAAAATAATGATGTGAAAACAGTCACAAGTCTAGAAGAAATAATATTAAATATTTGGGTTCATTAATATAAAGTTATTGTATCAGTTATATGCAAAATAATCTAGTTCTTCTCAAAATAGTTAAGTGTCTACGATTTGCACGGTAGGCCATGCAGCAAATGACAATCATGTGCTGACAGGTACACAGTGCTAAAATGTCACTTTCCATTACTAAAGTGCGGCTAGTCTAGACCATACAACTTCTTTATTTGGTGTAACATTAAAATAAAGTTATTACGTACCTCAGTTTTTTTTTCGAAAAGTATCTGAAAACTTAAAAAAAGTCAACAAATATACTTCAAGATATCAATTTAACCCTGTATGTAAGGTATGACATACGACAAAAAATATCTAAACTGTATGCAAATGAAATTTGCAGATACACAATCTCTTAACGTATCTTTAACTAACTATAAGTATTTTTATGTACTGCAACGTCTAATATTGAATTCATGGTTGTAGGTATGAATAAAAAAATTTATGAACTTAACAGTTTTTGTGGACATACGCTATTGTATTCCGAGTGAAAGTTGCCGAGTTGCAGAATATTCCTATGCTAAATGCGAAAGGAAGAAACGAAAAGAAATGCCAGATTTAGCTGTTGTCAACAAACCTATCACTAGAGACATGAACTTTTCGCGAAAAGAAATTTGCCTCACTTTGTGTCAGTGACTTGTGTGCACGTCTGCAGACTTGCTTCACGGTCAGAGATTAGATGTTTTGACATTCGTGTGTCGTGGGGTTTTACACGCAAATCACAGACGTGTGGTGTTACAGTAACCTTATTGTGATTGGTACAGTCAAATGAGAAACGTCACAGTTCAAAGGCACGCTGCCAATATCTATGAAGCAGAACTGCAGACGTGCACATAAGGCACTGGAACAAAGTGGGGCAAAATTATTTTCGCGAAAA